>CATIWQ010559854.1:0-24802 GCA_949673415.1 Euphorbia schlechtendalii | reverse complement strand
TCATTTACCCTAGATAAGAAAAGTCATTTCATGTGTAACTTTATGTGCCACATAATTGAATCTTAGAGAGTGTAGAACCGTATTGTTGAAAGTCATATATGTGCATTGTCTTGTCTTTGAGTCTTTGCATTCTCATCTTTCGAAACTAGTTTTTAGGAAAGGCATATCTACTCTACTCTTTTTATTTGCATATCTTTTCAACTTTCACCAAATATATCTTCAAAATTATTTTAAAAAAAATCTTCGCATCGTTTTCTTTTCGATTTCTGAACTAAACCTTCCTTATGGGATCGATATCTTTTAAAACTACATTATAACTGTATACTTGCAGTTATCATCATTTTTTTGTTTGATGATCGGTGCTGACAATACCTTTGATCATGTTTTCGGGCACTGTTGCCCAGATTTTCAAATCCCTTTGGTTCTTAGCCAAAAGACTCATGATAAGATTTTATTTATTATTATCAAGTGGAAAAATGGCGAACAAGTTTTTGGCGCCGTTACTGGGGATAAGCCTTTCGGAACGAGTATCTCCAAAATCTTGCGAATAGGGTGGAGGGGTAAGATTAAAGCTTTTGGGATCAACCTTGCTGAGATGTCGGTATTTACTGGCCAGAAACCTACGTCGCTTCTCGTTGGGAGGGAACTGTCAGGAGAAGCACCGGCCAGTAAGGGAGAGGAGTATGTGATGGCGATTTAGTCGGGGATGGGCTCAGATGATGTGATGGAGATACTTGAATCTGAGTCAAGCAATCGTGTGATTAGAGAATGGGAAGAAGTCCTGAGGGCCAGTTTTAGCTAGCCGGAATGTCAGTTTTTAACGAGAATGATGCACTGTCTTCTCACTTGTCAATGTTTTATATCCTCTATCGAGCACAGGGCTTGTCTCAATAGCTACATTGTTTCTGTGCTCACTAGCAGGAGTAGTAAGTCAGTGGTACGAAATGTAGTCGGTTGAGACAAAGAGCAATTGGAACTACATCTCTGCAGAGTTCCAAAAGGAGTTTGCATTTCTGAAACCTCCAAAACAAACCATGTCAGATCTGCTCGCTTGTGTACAGAGGAAAGGAGAATCGCTCACCGGCTCCGCAAAGCGGTGGATGTTTATCTATTTAGTGTTGTTGTCGAGACCATCTGAGCCTTCTATAGTATAGTTGATAGTAGGGGGATCCCAAGAATGGTACCGCTACCATTTGGCGAGGTTAACTATACCAGATTTTGATGAGTTATCATACCATGCTCATCACCTCGATAGGGAGTTCACATTCAGACATCGTAATGTCCATGCAGTGGGAACGGGAATACCCACCAGTTCTGTGCTAGCGATGTTATCTCGGCTAACCTAGTGTTTAAGGTAGTGTTCGATGAGAGTGAAGACATGGTGGAAGATCCATTGGTAGAAGTGTTCTCCACAGATGGAGGTGAACCAAGGGAAGACACAATGAAGGTGGAATCAGGGAAAGCACCAGTGAGGGTGTCCATTGATCTCGATGCATATGTCCATAAGTCGAGAAGGAAAAGTAAACCCAAAGAAGGAACCTCGGCTGAGGTAGAGATCATCTCAGATGAGAAGAAGCCTATAAATTTAGATTCTTAAAAGTTGAAGGGGCGACGCAGCCAAGCGGAGGTGGATATGACCAGTACCCTTCGTTCAATTCTAAGGAAATGAGATTGATAGAGAATGGAGTACTAAGGGTTACTTGAAGTGGTAGAGTTTGTAGAAGGGATGAGACTGTAGAGCTTAATGACTCCAGGTCGGAGGAAATAGTAAGGGAACAGCCCAAGCCACCCTTACCCCCAAAGGTGGATGAAGACATGCTGGATATAGATCCCTTGGTAAATCAGTTGAAAGGGACTCAGGCCAAATACAGTATCTGGAGGCTGCTCGAGACATCCCAGGCTAGAAGCACAGATTGGGCTTGGTGAAGAGGTTGATAGAAATGCCTGCTACGCCCATAACCTCGGTGATTGAGATGTGCACTACAATCGGGGAAGGAATTGCCCCCTTCAAATGCCCTCTATAACCTTTGATCATTCAGAGCTGCCGCAGGAGCTAGGGTTGCACAATCGAGCCCTATTATTCAAAGTTCAGATTTTTAACCGGGAAATGCTATGTGTGATGGTCGATGATGGCTCGACCCTTAATCTCTATCCTCTTAAGGTCCTACCTTTTCTGGGGCTAAGGGAGGATATGCTCGCCAAATCTGATACAATGATCTGAGCCTATGACGATTCGAAGAGAGGGGTGGTAGGCACTTTTGAAGCAGAGGTCACCGCAAGAGAAGTGACCTCCAATGTGAAGTTCACTATGCTGGATATTCCAGTAACTTACTCGCTGCTTTTGGGAAGGCCATGGATCCACACGATAGGGGCAGTCCCTTCCACTCTACATCAGAAGATAAAACTTATCCACAAGGGGTGGCCGGTGATAATCGAGGCTGATGAGGAATCAATGATGGCAGGAACCTCATTTGAAGAAAGAACAATGCAAGGGATGAGGGTGGCGACGGCCACTGAAGAAAAGAAGAAGGGGCGCGGAACCCCAAAGGGATATCGTTTTTTCCCTGGAAGCCTTAGAGCTCAAATGAAGAAGCAGGGTTTCATCCTTGGAAAAAGGCTTGGGAAAATATCATCAGGGGATTATCAGGGCCATCGATCCTATTCTTGTCACACCTGGATTGGGTCTACATTTCACACACGACCCATGTTCTATAACATGGCAAGCGTTTGCAAGGCGGAAGGCACTAAGGCATATCTGGGAGAGCCGGAACCAACAATCCTGAATAGCGAGGAAGTCAAGGGAATTGAAATATTCAATGATGTGTTTGACTTCACGACTGGTAAGCTGATTGAGTCCCCTGTTGAGGCTGAACTAGAAGAGAAACTAATCCTGGCAATAACCTTGACTGAGGGATATGAAAAAGGCGGAGTACTGGAAGATGCGATGGCAGCTTTCACTAAGGCTGTTAATGAGATGATGAAGAAAGGTGGTGCACGAGACCAAGATCTACCAGGCACTATCAATCTCCTCACCGAAAAGCTGGTATAGACCACTCTCGAGGCAGAACTTACCACCGACGCATCTGCTGCTACCACAACTGAAGCCCCTCCGCCTGTGGAGGAGGAAACTGAGGATGTAATCTTGAATATTTCTGATTTTTTTGACAATTTTGCCTATGAGGCTCATTCAATGAAGTACAAAAATTTTGCATACTTGTTTGATGTTTTGCCTGACGGCACCATGCATTCATATGATCATATGCATAATGTCTTTAACATTCATGATACATCAATAAACGAAATTAACTTGGGGTACAAACGAGTTGCCAAAAATGGTGACAATTTCCAATGATTTGACTCCTGAAGAAAAAAGAGAGATCATGAATGTACTTAAACATTATGTGGCAGTGTTTGCTTGATCATAAAAAGACATGCCCGGAGTAGATAGGCAAATAGCGGAGCATCACATCCCAACTGACCCTCGGATCAAGCTAGTAAAATAGAAACTACGTCGCTTAAGGCTTGAATGGGCAGAAAAGGTCAAGGTTGAATTGGCAAAGCAGATTGAAGCTAAATTCTTAGAAGTGGTTGAATACTCAACATGGCTAGCCAACATAGTCCTAGTAGCAAAGAAAGATGGCAAGGTCAGAGTCTGTGTGGATTTTAGGGATCTGAAAAAAGCCTCCCCAAAGGATGATTTCCCACTACCCCACATCGATGTACTGGTCGATAGCATAGCAAGGGCAGCTATGTATTCCTTCATGGATGGCTTCGCAGGCTATAACCAGATACTGATGGCAATAACTAACAAGATCAAGACATCATTCATCATTGAATGGAGCGTATACTGCTACAAGGTAATGTCGTTTGGTTTGAAAAATGCTGACGCAACATATTAGCAGGTCGTCACAACCCTCCTTCATGATATGATCCATAAGGAAGTGGAAGTTTATGTTGATGACATGCTTGTGAAGTCCAACACTAGAGAGGAACATCCGGCTATCCTTGACAAGTTTCTCACCAGAATTGAGAAATAAAATCTACGCTTGAACCCGAAAAAGTGCGTATTAGGGGTCACTTCAAGGAAGCTCCTAGGGCATATAGTCAGCCAAAAAGGAATTAAGATGGATCTTGATAAAAGAAAAGCCATCAGGGATATGCCCGCACCGAAAATTGTGAAAGAAGTCCGGTCTTTCCTAGGGTTTTTATAGTATGTAAGCAGATTTATCGCTAGGCTCACTACCATCGGTGAGCCAATCTTTAAATTACTACGAAAGGACCAACTAGTAGTTTGGAATGACCAGTGCTAGGTAGCATTTGACAAAATCATACAATACTTATTAAACCCACCGTCTTCTGCCCACCAGAACCTGGAAAGCCCTTGATCCTATACCTAACAATTGAGGAGACATCGGTTGGAGCAATGCTTGTGCAAGAACACGAAGATAGAAGTGAGCATGTAGTCTACTACTTGAGCAAAAAATTACTCGAGTACGAGTCACGTTACACCTTGGTGGAGAAAATCTGCACAATGATGGTTTGGTTGACAAAGAAACTACAACATTACTTCCAATCTTATCATATAAAAGCCATCGCAAAGATAAACCCAATGAAGTACTTGTGCTAGTCACCAACACTAGCTGGAAAACTCTCACGATGGTTATTGCTACTATCTGAATTTGACATTGGATATGTGACTAAAAAAGTCATTAAGGGACGAGCAGTCGCTGAATTTTTGGCAAATCAACCCTTGGACTCTGATTACGTTGAAAATCTAGAATTTCCAAATGAGCAACTAGCATTGATAGAGGACGCACGTGTAGAGTTGAAACTATTCTTCGACGGTGCAATGAATAGAAATGGAGCCGGCCTAGGTGTTGTATTAATAAAACCGCAAAATGAAGTTATACCCCTTTCCAAACGATTGGAATTCCCAGTAACAAACAACGGGGTAGAGTATGAGGCTTGCCTGTTTGACTTAGAGGCACTTCGAAAGGCACGGGCAATAGAAGTATCGGTGGTTGGAGACTCAGCTCTGGTTATAAAACAAGTCACTGGCGATTAGGAAATAAGAGAAGAATCACTCCGTCTCTACGTGGAAGCCGTATGGAAAATCTCACAAAAATTTTCCAAATGCATCTTCAAACACGTACCTAGGGATGAAAACCAAATGGCAGATGCACTCACTCATTAGCATCAATGTGGGAGGGCCCTAGAACTTAGTCAATCAAACCCGTTATACTGAAAACAGCCAAAGAACCCTTCTACCATCGCCTAGTGGAAACAGAGGATCAATAAGCTATCGGGAATTGGTCCTTCGACATCATAAAATTTTTGCCGACCTGGGAATACCCAAAAGGTGCAACAGACTCTGAAAGAACCTCATTACGATGATTTGTTCAAACAAACATAAGAAGGGATGCTGTTGAGATGTCTCACAGAATAAGAGGCACTCTTGATAATAAGACAAATGCATGCGGGGGATTGTGGTCTACACATGAATGGGATAGCACTGGCTAAGAAAATACTACACCAACGGTATTATTGGACAACAATGGTCAAAGACTACGTATCGGAAGTATGAAAGTTCCATGAGTGCTAGATTTATGGTGACTTCAGTCATCTACCCCCATTCGAACTCCATAGCTTATCTGCTCCTTAGCCATTCTCAGCGTGGGGCATCGACATTATTGGCGAGATTCTGCCAAACTCGACTAATGGACATCACTTCATTATAGTATCAGTCCACTACTTTTCAAAATGGTTGAAAGTCGAATCTTACACCAACATCACCGCTAAGAAGATAGCCAAGTTTATAGAAAAGCATTTATTCGCCCGATATGGCATCCCACATCACATTATCAGATAATGCGGTTCAATTCCAAGGAGCCACATCAGACCTAATGAGGAAACATGTGATTGAGCACCACCGATCATCACCATACAGGCCATAGGCTAATGGGGCAATAGAGGCAGCCAACAAGGCGATTAAAAAAATCTTGAGCAAGATGGTCATTACCTACAGGGAATGGGCTGATAAGTTGCCATTCGCAATATGGGGATATAGAACGAGCGTCAAAACTCCCACCAATCAAACCCCTTTCTCGTTAGTATATGAGATGGAAGCAGTTTTATCGATGGAAATGGAAGTGAAATCGCTTCGAGTAGCACTGGAGGCGAGGTTAGAGAGTTAGAATGGGCAAAGGCTAGATTTGAATAGTTAAACATGATTGATGAACAGTGACAAAAGGCACTGGATCATTTGTAGATGTACCAACAACACATGGCTAGGGCATACAATAGTCGAGTTAGGGCATAAAACCAACTGTTAAAAGCAGGAGACTTGGTTCTGAAACAAATGAGACCCTCAAATGTGGACCAACGAGGAAAGTTTCGCCCAAACTAGGAAGGTCCTTATGTCATTAAGAAAATCTTGAGCAAAGGAGCTACCAAGATCATGGACATGGATGGCAATGAATTCATCAATCTGATCAATCAAGATAAGCTCAAGCGCTCCACGTGTAAAAATATAAGAAATAAATTTACAAAAGCGGTACACCAAAAAAAGAAATAAATTTACAAAACCAGTCAGCTAGATAGCACTTGGCTACCTGGGCAACAATTAGGACCATTCTTGTATAAAAGCCAGGAATGTATGCTGAGTTGAAAACCCGTAAAGAGTGGTTCAGGCAAAAATTAGGACACGGTGAGGAATAGAGAATTCGCGAGTTAGAAAACCTGCTCTAGGCTAACCGGCGGCAAGACTCAAATTATTGGAAAACTTGTACCCTTTTTAAAGCCGTTCAATGAAATGTGTTATGTTTGCAAGGATTTTGTTTATGTTTATATGAATGTGTGCATACAGAATATCATAAGTAAATAAAATAAAGTTCAACAAAATTTCATAATGTCAAAAACAATCCAAGAATAATCCAAAAACAAAAGTCAAACTACAAATTATGAAAACAAATAAGATCTAAGGGTGCCAGTAATTCCACCGTGCACGCTTCCTCGAAGTATGAGGAAGGGGGTCCAAACCAACTTCATCCCTCTCCCACTCACGAGACACCATAAAGTGCTGATCAGCATCGGGGAGAACCTTGATCTCACCAAGCCATCCATGGTAGAATTCGTCAGTATCTGTGGTCTCCGGGGTAGTGTAATCCAGTATAATAACTTGAGCTCGTGCCCAAAGCCTCCGTAGTGCATAAGGTGTGTCAAGACCAAAGTCATGGAAACGGGTCAAGCATAGAGATTGAGGGACCCATTGCTGACGCCCGTATTGCTTGCATAGACGAGAAGGGAAAAGGACGTGACACCAAACAACCCCATTAACAAAACACCAGAATCATAAACGTCACTAACCACGAACGGAATCTCCAACCAAGGGCTGAGCCAACGGATCTCAGAAGCTCGGTAGGAGCCCATAATCTCGACCCAAGCACCTTCACTCAGCGAACGATGGTCCTTCCTAGTGAAGCCTATAGGGCTATAATGCAAAGGGAGGTACCGAGCCTTCCCCAAGCGTGGATCAGCAGTTAAGCGAAGCTTCTCTAACAGCCATACCTACATAAATTCATTTATTTAAACAAAACAATGAAAATCATGAAAGAAAGCGGTAATGAAAGAGAATTACTTTGAGCAAAGAAAAATGGTCTCCTACTAAGTCTAGATTCACCGAAGCAGCGTCTAAGTGAACCAGACTCTCAGCCAAGGCTAAAGCCACAGAAGAAAGGCTTGTGGAGAGTGGGTCAATGACTGACAGCAAGTGGAAAGGGGTAATCACTCCAACCCCACAAATGAACTTTGCCAGAAGAAGTACAGTCACCATCAAAGGCCAAGCTAGATGAGTGCTGCGTGTAGTCTCACACCAGCTAAGGACAGCTTCAACCTAGAAGCCACCAACATCATGGGGAGCTGATAAAAAGAGCCCACTAGACTTCAGGTTCCATAAACCCTTTAGCTTATCTTCACCCCCAAATTGGAAAGAAGGAAAGGCGAAGGAAAGTCTCGTGGGTGATATTGGCGTCGACTCCTTCGGAAAAGGGAGCCCCAAGATAGCATGAAACTCCTTGACCAAGGGGGAAAAGCTCGAAGTCAGCAAAATGAAAAACATGAGTGGCAGGATCCCAGAACTTCAAAGCAGTACGAATGAAGGCCATATTCACAGGCCTGGAAGCAAGGTATTAAAGACCCTGCAGACCAAAGCTCTCAATCCTTCACCAATCAAGTCCCCAAACGGTGCAGAGGAAGACCCTAAGACGCTCGTTATGGGTCAACATCAGAAAGGAAAAGAGCTAAAGAAAATCCCTCAAGATCGGTGTTGCCTACACACGTTAACCACATACATTAGCATTAACATTGATTCATACATATACGAAAAACATTTACAAACAAGTAAGCATAGTTATAAAATAAAACACCACATGTGAGGACCTGGCACGCCACGACCAAAATCCCCTTTCCTTTCATAAATCAAAAGTTTTCTTTAAGATTCTACAAAGCAGAGCTATCTAAAATGTCCGGTTAGAAAAAAGATGAATCTAAAACTAAAGCTAAAAGGGAACTCCTAAGCATGCACCGCCTATGGTTATCTCCACCCACCAGAACTTGGGGCATTATGGTGGATATCTCAAAATCCTCAGGACCTAGTATCTCAAGACCACCATCCACTGAACCGGACATAGGAGGAGGTTGGGGAACCGGTGTCCCATTCTGCAGAGAGGAGCGGCCCAACATTTGGTTCATCGAGTAGGGAATCGAGATCAAACATAAGAGGGTGGATATCTCAAAATCCTCAGGACCTAGTCTCATAAGACCACCATCCACTGAACTGGATAGAGGAGGAGGTTGGGGAACCGGTGTCCCATTCTGGAGAGAGGAGCGGCCCAACATCTGGGTCATCGAGTAGGGAATCGAGATCAAATGTAAGAGGCTGGTGAAGGCTCGAGGTGAAAGCCCGCGCTTCTGCTCAAGCCTGCTCTACTGCGGTATTTGATAAATGTATAATTACGCTTATTATCATGATAATTTTGCATAATAAACGCTATGGTTTTAGTCATTTTTATACTTCATATAAAAGATTTCAAGTGGTATGTAGTTGTTTTTTAGGCAAATCCAGATACTAGGTACATCTTTGGAGTAAAATGGACTAAGGTGGAATTACATGGAAAAAGAGTGGAAAAGATGCAAAAAGTAACGTGGAACATGAAGAATTGGCTTAGATTTGAAGATGTGAAAGATTGGTGAAATTATAAGAAATGTTGTGAAGAAATGTCAATCGCGGTCGTGACTTATATCCCCCACAAACAGAATCTTCCATACAAAATAGTTAAGATCGCGACACGGTCGATTTCTATGCTGTCAACATCATAACTTCCATCTGCCACATAAGCGAATCAACAACCAATCAACTACCAATGGTTATGGATGACCAACTACCTTTGAAAAGTCAACTAATCATGAAAAGTTGCCTCTTCATTGTTGATAACATCAAGTTTCATCATCCAATCAAAGTGAAAAGGTGCAATCTTTGACAAATGGATAAGACTCTTCAAGTGGATAGATGCAACACTTCAATGCAACCCTTCAACTCTATAAATAGGGCTCCATTCTCCACCAAATTTTGTGCACACTAAGAGACATAAATTTCATACATATAGTAGGGATGAAATGTAGAGAGAGAGTTATGATCTCCTTTCTTAGTTCTTAGTTTGAGAGAGTGAGATTGTAAAGTGATTTGATCATTCAATCACTATATTTCTTTGCATTACGAGTGATTATTGTAAAAGTGTACGACACGAAGCATTCTTCAATAAAGAGTTTATTGTTCTTCACAATCTTCTATCTCAATTTACAAACTGAATATACGCCGAAAGGAGTGTTCTACGTAAAGTCGAGACCGAAGGTGAGTAGACGTAGGAATTGCAGGAATTGACGACTCCCATTAAAGAGTGGATACGGTTTGATCAACTTTTGCTTTCACTTGCAAACATTTACAACTTTACTTGTTTCTTCATCTTGTACTTTCTCTATCGAAGTTTATGACATGTCTATGTGTCATAACGAGTAATTTGTCTTGTTTTCGTTTACATCAATTAAGTTGCATTCTTTCACGTTGATTTTAAGAGTAGTTTCGGGGTTAACGTGTTTTGATAGTGATCACTGGATCTGTGATTTATCACTGTTTAGTAAGCCAACATTTTTGGAATGGTAACTTGCTAAATGTGATTATGTGAGAGCGACCCGTACTAAGCATAGCATTGATGTTATTCAGATTTTTGTGAATTGATGCAAGTCATTTACCCTAGATAAGAAAAATCATTTCATGTGTAACTTTATGTGCCGCATAATTGAATCTTAGAGAGTGTAGAACCGTATTGTTGAAAGTCGTATATGTGCATTGTCTTGTCTTTTAGTCTTTGCTTTCTCATCTTTCCAAACTAGTTTAGGAAAGGCATATCTACTCTACTCTTCTTATTTGCATATCTTTTCAACTTTCACCAAATCTATCTTCAAAATTATTTTAAAAAACAGTCGCATCGTTTTCTTTTCGATTTCTGAACTAGACCTTCCTTGTGGGATCAATATCTTTTAAAACTACACCGCAACTGTATACTTGCAGTTATCATCATTTTTCTGTTTGATAATCGGTGCTGACAACACCTTTGATCAAGTTTTCGGGCATTGTTGCCCAGGTTTTCAAATCCCTTTGGTTCTTAGCCAAAAGACTCGTGATAAGATTTTATTTATTATTATCAAGTGGAAAAATAGCGAACACATTACTATGGCATGTCCATCTTTTTCGTAAAAACCACACGCCATTTTTGCTTTGGGCTGGCTTGCTTTCTTCTTTTTAGAGGAATTCTTCCTCTTAGAACTGCAAGTTTGGTTATTTAGAGGTTGACTGTTGGCTAGAGGAGGATCCTGCTTCTTCTTCAAAGCTGTTACCTCAATAGTCAACTCATCTAATTGCTTAGTGAGCTTACCGTTAGCACAATCTTGATACTCAGCTTTTTCTTAAAGAAAGCGTATATCAAGAGATAAGGAAGCAACAATGTCTTCCAAATCCTCACTTCTCCTCACTAGCTCCTTGATGTTCTTCATCGACTTATTAGTTAGTTTCATAACATCAAAGAGAGCCTGGGCAAACTCTTCCATATATAAGGGAATTTCAAGATGTACCTCAGCTTCAGGAGCTTTTCCCTTATTTTGCTCAGCTTCAGAGTCAGCAGCGGATTGATCTCTACCAAAGGTAGATGTTGATCTTTCACCCCTTCGATCTTCAATGGCCATCAGACCAAGGTTTGGCTGAATCAATTGCTTCCTCATCAGACGATGAGGATTCTTCTGAATCGCTCCAAGTAGCAACAAGTGCCTCATTCTTCTTGGAGAACCTCTTCTTGAATCTGTCCTTCTTCTCCTTAGGACAGCTGGACTGGACATTACCTTTCTCTCCACAGCCAAAGCATTTGATATCTTTGCTATGCACCTTTTTGGGTCCTTCCTCAGCTCCACGCTGGTGCTGAGTTGATTTGGTTTTAGCGAGAAACTTCTTCTTGTTGAACTTCCCTTCCTTCTTAATGAAGAGTTTGAAATGCCTAGTCAGAAGGGCCATTTTCTCATCAGAGTCGTAGCTACTAGACTCATAATATGAATCAGCTTTCAAGATAATGGCTTTTCCCTCTCTCTCCTTGCTTTGACTCCTCTTGGAATCATCAGAATACTTCCTCAGAGACATCTCATGAGTCAGCAAGGTGCCTATTAGCTCATCATAGCTGTAGGTCTTCAGGTCATGAGCCTCCTCGATACCGCTCTTCTTGGAATCCCACTCTAGAGTAAGAGTGTGTAAAATCTTCCTTACGAGCTCCTCTTCAGTGAACTCCTTCCTTAATCATGAATACCCTCGCTGGGGCGCATGGAAAACATCTCATACTCCCTTAGCATGAGATTGATCTTCGACTCCTTGACCTTGTCTGTCCCCTCATAAGTAATCTCTAGTTTCTTCTAGATTTCCTATGTTGTCTCGCATCTTGAGACCCAATTGAACTCAGTATTATCTAGCACACAGTGTAAGTAATTGATCACTATGGCATTCTCTTTAAGAAGCCTCATATCAGCATCGTCGTAGTCCTTTGGATCTACTGGAACATGCACTCCATTCCTCACGATTGTGGGAACTCTGGGGCCAAGCTTGATAGCGAGCCAAGTTTGCATGCTTTGTGAGTGGATGAAGTTTTTCATGTGATTTTTCCAGAAAATATGGTGATTACCATCAAACAAGGGTGTTCTCGTAGCAGACATTCCCTCTTTAAAAATAATTGCCTGACCGGAACTAGAACCGAAACCGTAGTTGTTAATCCATTTATGGATCTTGACTCAAAGACGATCAGTTTAAAAGTTGAGCAACTATTCTGATACCATTTGTTGGTCTTTAGACGGCTTGTAAACAACCACAGAGGGGGGGGGGTGAATGCGAATCTTGGTTACTTTTTAAAATTTATAAAATTCTATTTCGCCAAGTTAAGCTTTTATATGCATGCTGAGTATGAGATATAAAAATTGTATAAATTGCTCAGCTTCGCTAGCATAGTTTATCTACAATCTGTTGCTGAGTACTCTACTCAGCTTAGGATTGGTTTTTCAAGCAAAACACAGAACAGAGATAAAATGCTGCATGAGCAAGACATAGTAAATGCTAAAGGCACAAGTTCAGAACTTCAACACCTAAATTTTATACTGGTTCGGCTCCTAGCCTACCTCTTGTCCCCGGATAACTTTTCTGAGCTTTAATCCACCAGTGTTCATTCCTTACTTAGGCGGAGCATCCTTTACAGTGGGTAGACTCGCTTTTACAGAAAGTACCTTCCTTTCTAACTACCACTCAACTTAGTTTGGGTACCCTTCCCAAAATGACACTCATATTTGAATAAAAGATTGTGAACTGAACTCAACTTATAGAAACGTTGAATCCTTACAATGTTAAATCTAAGTAATTCTCTCTATTACAAACATATTTGGAATTTGTTATTTGCTGATTGCTTGAGTTTGGAATTTCTTGAAGTTGGGAGTAATTGCACATAGTTTGAGCTCTAAAAGAAATTCAAGGTGATTCACCAATTTTGAACGTCTGCTTCAGTCTTCTATTTATACTTGAAGCTTTCGAAGTAGCAGTTGCAAACTTATCGAGGTCCCTGATCTTCAATTTCTCTTCTCTTCATATCTTTCGAATATTCTCATTGGAGATAGATTCTAGGATGTTTAGAGATAGAAATTCGAACATTGAGGCATGATAAAATTTTGTTGACAAAATCTCATTTGTATTCAAGCAATTCGGTTTGAGAGAGGCGCGCGAGAATGCAACAATGAATCTTCAGATTGGTTGACATTGCTGACATTGCCTGAGATGCGCGAAGACATTTAGAAATGGTGCAGGTCAAAAATTCCTTTCGTGTTGGAATGTAGTGAGGGAATCTCGACATTCGTTACTGACACCTTTTATCTTGTGAGGACCACTGAAAATATTCCTTAATTTCAGCACTATTTAACCTGAAAAGCAACTAAGGAATATTCCGTTTATCACTGAATTTGTTAATAGCACATGTGTAATTTGATTCTCTACGTGTCAAAGGAAACAACTTTTAATAAATAAAAGCTAACTCAGCAAAGTTGAGTTGTTATACTTCTAAACTATGTAGTACTCAGCACAGACTCAGCTTTTCCTACTCTTAGCCCTAAATTAATTACTCAACAAAACTTAGCTGTTTTCCCTTGAACAAACTCTAGTCAGCTTCATTAATTAAGAGTATACTTAGTACTCAATTAATTTCACTATCCTAGTCAGTTTGTCATTTCCAAAACATTAAAGTACTGTGAGGTACTATTAACTTGGGTTCTACACAGAGTATTGGCAGACGTGGTGCACAACTTGATCAGAGATGGAAAATTTAATGAATTCCTGAAGAGAATCACGAAAAATAGATAAAAAAAGTAGTGTTAAATGATTCAAAGGATGAGGAGAATTCTAAGAAATTGAAGGGAGTAATGATGGTAATTGCAGGCCATCCTCGAATTTGAGTCTCCACAAAAATAGAGAAGAACAACCACCAAAAAATGAACTATTGTGGAGAAAAACACCGAGATTAATAAGCACAGCCAAAAGAACTCCCAAGTCAAGAAGCCATATGCATATCCAATAGTGCTAGAGGAACTAATTGAAAATTATACTTGTTAGGCTGGTTTTGGTAGACATTGGAAGTTTGATTTACATAATCACCAAAAGGGTATTGGAAACGCTAGAAGTTCACCATACCAGAGTCTAGGCGAGATACTCACCATTATTGGTTTTAAATGACCAACCAATTCATTCATTAGGCGAAGTCACCCTTGAAGTGGAAATGGGAGACTTGAAGCATACCTTCAAAGGAGATGTGGAATTTACCATAGTCGATATCTCAGTTGGATTCAATATAGTTCTAGGAACGCCATTCCTAATAGAAACAACCCCGCTAATATCTCCTTTGCACTTGATATTAAACATGCCAAGTGTAGGTTAATCAAGATAGTAATTGAACATGCAAACTTGAAAGGTGGAATTTCAAAACTTAAAAGTAACCCTAAAGGATCTTGATACATTATGGCGAGTGGTGTTCTTCGTGAACAAGTCTAATTCCAGTATAGCTACAACTATTACATGAGCTGACACTTAATCCGAGCTTAATAAATAGATGGTACTTAACCTGATGGAAAGAGTGTATTGTATTGGTTACTACTGCAGAACCGGATCAAGTCATAGGAACGTGACGTTCCGAGTACAAGGGGATCATACGCCTTTGCTAGAAAGCCCATTTAATCGCCTAGAGTTATCAGGTTCCATATCGATCTGGAACATTGAGCCTAAAGGTTCTCGGATGGGAAGCCAAGTTTAGGTTAACCTCTAGCGGCTCTATACTTTGGGATCCTATGAGATCACACACATTGGGTCTTTATCTAACTAAGTAAAGAACATACAGATTGGGTCTATGCTGAGAATATTTAGGTTCTCGAATTCGTTTGATAGATTATTAATTGGTTGGACCAAATTAATAATTAAAAGGAATAAAGGAGAAAATTTGGAAAATTGCACTGAGCGAAGCAAGGGAATTTTTCCCGTTACAAGTGGGTCCCAAACGAACACGGGTTGTTCGGAGTGGGGCATGCATGGCTGCCCCAGGAGCTAAAAAGCTCGTGGGTCGTTACCGTGCGGGCTAGGCTCGCATGCGCTAGCGGGAAGTAGGTTAGGCAGCGCTTGCGCGGACCTTTTTTAAAGGCCCGCAAGACCCAGCTTGTGGGGTAAGGCAAACCCCTGCGCTACTGTAACATAGCCCGTGCAAGCAGGCTGTACGAGGGCCAACCCGTGGATCCCTAGGTTGACTCATTGTGGGATAGGGTTTTTTCTATCCCACATTGGAAAATAGGGGAGCTTTCAACTCCCCTTCTCCCTATAAATAACTTCTCCCTCCTCCTCCTTTAACCACTTCAGCTTAGCCTTTCTCTCTGAGTTCGACATCTTTTCTTTGCTAGATTTTGCGAGATCCTCCATGAGTTTCTCCAAGTGACAAATTTTTCTTTAGAAGGCTCTTTCTATTTTGAAGTGAGCCTTCTTAGTTAATATTTTCGGGTCGGTCTTCGAGCGGTCTATCAATTGCTTTCTGCTAACGGGTTCTACCTCAACCGAGGTTTTGGTCAGTGAAGTTCCGTGTGGATTTATCGTAGAGGCTATCCTAGTTTGGAAGCTAGTACCAACAAAGTTCTGCCGAATTGCTCTAAGGGGACGCCGCATCCAAAAGAGAGAGAAGCACACATCAACTGGTAATGTTCTAAACTTAGATGCTAGGGTTTCTTTTATAAGTTTTATAAACCTATTGGCATCTATGGAACGTTTTCATTTAGGTTATATCAATTATGGCATGCTTAGGAGATCCTTTAGGTTAATTTTAAGTTTTCAAATTCCGCCTTGCAATGTTGCATATTCAATTACTATCTTGATTAACCAGCAGTGGTATCAGAACCTGCCTTATGCTATGCATGATTGATTATAATATGTTGAAATTGGTATTTTATATAAATTGATTAAAGTATGCTATGCATGACTTAGGTTTCAATTCCTGTTATAGAAAATGATGTGATAACTAGATTAAGGTTTTGCTCAAACTTAGTTTAGGTGATTATCATATAAATTAAAACTATTTTACCACATGTGTAAATGCTTTGATTGAGAGTCATCCCGTACTTCACTCAATTAAAGAACAAAATCTTTAAATCATAGTTGTCCGTGGTACAACGAATCGAAGTGCTCGTGGTTATTTTGGAAAGTATTGGACTTGGCGGCTCATTTACTTTAAGGGGGCCTCTCCTACCTGAAAATCTCCATCGGTATTAGATTCAAGTGTACCCAAGGGACTTTTATGAATTAGTTGATTTTTAGTATGGGAATTGGATTCTGCATATGGTTTTACAAACGTGGTTTAAGTTGTTAAATTAAAACTTATAGACATAGGTGCAAGAACTTAAACATAGACCTTGTTTATTTTGAATGCTATGTGGAGTCTTGGAATAATGGAATGATTATGATGTACCAGTCATGAGCATGTTCCCTTAGAGTTAATAATTCTAGATAGCCTGAATTATTATTATCATAATCATATCCATCGTATAAGATCTAGACTAGGGCGAGACCATCGGCACCAATAAAATCCCTACAACAATATTAAGGTGGTAGACTATCTTCCCATCATAAGTCGTGATACGAACCTTATTAATGGATGTAAGCACATGTACAACATGTCGTCCCTTAGCATGTGTTTGGTCATGAGACTAGATGGGGCCAATGCTTAACCGAACTGGGTTAGTTGTCCATATCATTGGAGGTAAAGCCAAATTGGAGAAATATTTGAGGAGTTGTAAAATTGGGTACGCCCATTTCGAGAAAGAAAACTCAAATGGATTAGCAATTGCATGGGATGCAAATTGATGGGTTCAAACCATGGTTATCTTGTTATGGCTTGACCTGCTATAGAGGGGGTCATGATGAGTGGCTATGGATGTTACCTACTAAGGAAAATTGGGCAGACAATATTTCCTAAATTTAAATAGAAGGGGCTATTTAAATGTTGAGAAAATAGTAGGAATTATGTATTTAATTAAAGACCTTATATTAAATGCATGAACATATACTAATGTCTAAACAAATTCTATCTTATATCTAGGTTGAATAATGAATCTGAACAAAAATCTTCGTCCGATACTTGACAATAAATTGACAAGAATCAACTTGGACGACTGGTCCAAAGCTCTTAGAAAGGAGCTTGAGAATAGCCACATGGATTTTGTCCTAGATAATCCCAAACCCTGATGCTGGAGCTTTTATCCAGGAGAAAGAAGCATATCTTAAGCACACGAAGGATGATTTCGTGGTGCTACTAGTGATGCTCGAAACCATGGCCTTGAAGCTTAAGAAGTAGCATGAAGGTATGGACCTAAAGTCTATGCTGATTCATCTCAGAGGACTTCATGAGGGAATGAGAATTGAATGGAATGAAATATTGAGATTCTTCATACCTCTAGGAGAAGTGATGAGATCCTGGCCACTGAGTGATGCCTAGAATACTTTCAATATTCAAGGGGATTGGCTCAGATAGGAATCAAGATAGATTCCAAGCATTACAATATTATGATAGAAAATTTGTCTAATGAATATTCACCTTTTGTGAAAGATTATCCTATGTTAAGAAAGACCAACAAAACATCTAAGTAAATTAACCAACTTAGAAGTTTTAAAGAAGGTCTAAGGGCTAGAGGAATAGGTACCTTGGCAAGTAAAACTTTCAACAAAGGTAAAGGTTTAAAACCCATCAACAGGAAGGTTAAAAATGTGGTTATTGAAAAGGAGAAGCCCAAAGGAATATGTTTCATGTGCGGAAGGCCGTGATTTGCAAAGCTCTGATTTTCTGAACAAGTGAAGAAGAAGCCAAGTGAGAAGTCTACTTCAGGTATGTTCATGATAGAGAGTTTCTCTGTAGTTCCCTATGAGTCTACTTGGGTATTGGATACTGGTTGTGGTACTCATATCTATACTTCTATGCAGGGATTTGCGGGATAGTAGAAAGCTTGCAAAGAGGGAAATTGACCTAAGAGTTGGAAATAGAGCATGGGTTATTGCAATAGCTATACGGATATATAGCCTTTGTTTGCTTAGTGGCCTAGTTTTAGTTTTGAACAATTGCTATTATATTCCTACTGTCACTAAGAATATTATTTTTGTTGCGCATTTAGCAACAGAGAGATTTGAGATTTTATTTTCTAATAATAATTGTCAAATTTGACGTGATAATGTTCTTTATGCTTATGGAATATCTGTTGATGGCATTTATGTTGTAGATAATATAATTGAAATTTTAAATATGAACATTGTTAAGAAATTGAGATTTAAATAATGAGAAATCCTCATACTTAAGGCATTATAGTCTAGGCCATATAAATGAGACTCACTTAACTAAGTTGCACAAATGTGGTGACTTGGGCCCAATGGAATGGGAATCCTATGGTGCGTGCGAATCTTGCTTAAAGGGGAAGATGTCTAATAAACCTTCAAAGGAAAGGGTCAGCGTGCCACTGGTACCTTAGAAATAATAAATTCTGATGTATGTGGTCCAATGAGTGTTAAGAGGTTTCATCTACTTTATAACTTTTATCATCAATTATTCGCTATATGGTTACCTTATGAGGCATAAGTCTGAGAGTTTTGAGAAATTCAAAGAGTTCAAAATCGAAGTAGAGAAATAGCTTGGGAAAAATATCAAGCCCCTTTGATTAGATTGAGGCGGTGAATACTTAAGCCAAGGGTTTTAGGATTGTCTAAGGGATAATGGTATTTTATATCAATGGACACCTCCTTATACACCCCAACACAATGAAGTGTTAGAAAGGAGATTTTGACACTACTCGATATGGTTCGGTCCATGATGAGCTAAGCAAAATAGCAGATCCTTTTGGGGTTATTCACTTGAGAGCGTAATTTATATTCTAAACAGAGTGCCCTCTAAATCAGTTGATCAAACACCATACAAATTATGGTATGGTAAGAAATTAGTTCTTTCTCACCTGAGAGTTTGGGGATGTCCTGCTTACATAAAGAGGACAAGTTCAGATAAGCTGGGTGCTACGTCGGACAGGTGTCTATTTGTAGGTAACCCTAAGGAGACTATGAGGTATACCTTTTTTGATCCCAAGGAATAAAAAGTCCTTATTTCCAGAAATGCTCAATTCCTCGAGAAGGAGCATATACTTGCAAAAGCTAGTGGAAGCAATCTTGAGTTAGGCACTCAAGAAGATCAAACAAACAATTAACTAATTATTCCTATGAATGTTAGACAAGGAAGTGTAAGCATGGAACAGCCTATTATAACAACGACATTGCATTGGTCAAGTCGAGTTCCAATCGCTCCCAAGCGATACGGGTTTCTTATCAGTAATGATAAACATCTCTTCCTTATGGAAGATGATGAGCCTAAGACTTACAAAGAGGTAATGGAAGGCTTAGAGTTTGATAAATGGTTTGTATCCATGAGGTCAGAGATGGACTCCATGTACGAAAACCAAGTTTGAAACTTTATTGATGCTCCAAGTGGTATTGAACCCATAGGATGCAAGTGGGTTTTCAAGAAGAAAACTAACATGAACGGTAACGTAATTACCTATAAAGCAAGGTTGGTTGCAAAAGGTTAAAGTAAAAAAGAAGGCATTGGTTATGATGAAACCTTTTCAAAGGTGGCCATGCTAAAGTCTATCAAGATACTCCTTGCATTGCCGCTCATTACGATTATGAGATTTGGCAGATGGATGTGAAAACAACATTTCTTAACGGGAATCTGGATAGGGATGTGTATATGGCGTAACATGAGGGTTTTACATCCAAGGATGGCTTAAAGGTATGCAAGTTATAGAAGTCCATTTATGGACTTAAGCAAGCATCAAAGAGTTGGAATATTAGGTTTGGCGAGACAATCCGAGAAATTGGTTTTGTGTCAAAAGCTAATGAGCCCTATGTATATAAAAAAGCCAGTGGGAGTGCGATAGTTTTTCTTGTATTATATATCGATGACATATTGCTAATAGGAAACAGTGTTCCTTTTCTTCAGACAATTAAGTCATGGTTGTCAAAGAAATTCTCCATGAAAGACCTTGGAGAAGCAGCTTTTATACTTGGTATAAAGATCTACCGAGATAGATCTAGAAGGTTGCTAGGTCTTTCACAAAGTACATACATAGACAAGGTTTTGGTGAGATTTAACCTTAAGCAGTTAAGAAAGAGTTATCTCCCAATGTCTCATTTTTTTTCAAAAATTTGCCTCATTTGGGCTTACATTATTAAATGGAAAGAAAAATCCCCAACCCACCCCGGATGTGATTCGAACCTGAGACCTTTAGAGTCTACAACTTCCGTCTTAACCACTAGGCTAAGACCTCTATCACTCTTCCAATGTCTCATTGATAAGTGTATAATTACACTTATTATCATAAGTAAAACTCAATTCACGGTTGCGACAATCATTCGCGGTCGTGACTTGTTTACTTCAGAAATAGAAGATTGCCAATCAAAGATTCACGGTCGCGACATGTATATCACGGTCATGACATGGATGGTTTTCTGGTATTATCTTTTTAACTAACAACTACCAGATAAGCATGATCAACCGGCATCAACCACCAACGAACAGACGCCTATCGGGAGTCAACCAATCATGGAAAGGTGCTTATCCATTGTGATTATATCAAAGCTTCTCAACCAATCACAATGAAGAGATGCAATCTTTCACCAATGGAAACAACCCTTCATTTGAATAGACGCAACCCTTCGAGCTCTATAAATAGGGCTACAATCCCTCACAAATTTCGTGCAATGGTGTGTATGCCTTCAGTGCATTCAAGAAGTGTAGTGGATTAGTGTGGCATAGAGTGGAAAAAGTAAGAGAGAGATATAGTGTGTGTGTAGATAGAGTCGCTACATTCTTAATTGTTAGCGAGAAAATGTTTAAGTGATTCGAATCCTTGTTTCAATCACTAGATTTCTCTATATTCTCGAGCGATTGTTGTATAAGTGTACTAGCAAATCACTTATCAATAAAAGTTTTCGTTCTTCAATATTCGTTTGTTCGATATTTGTAAAGAATAGCATCCTAGCGGGGGTTCTGTACGGGCCGAGACCGAATTCAAAGCAGATGCAGGAATTGTGGGAATTGACGACTCCCATTAAAGAGTGGATACGGTTTGATCAACTTTAGCTTTCACTTGCATAGCTTACAACTTTGCTTTGCTTTCTACTTATACTTTCTATTTCAAAGTTTATGATTTGTCTATGTGTCATAATGCGTATTTCGTGTTAAGTCTTTTATATTAATCAAGTTATATGCGCACCATTAATATATAGCCAAATCTTGCAAACAAATTATTAAACTTATCAGTAGAAAAGTGGCGAACACTCATGAAATTAACCTTTCTAAATCTGAGTGTTCGAGAACACAAGAGGAGAGACTGCTCATGAATGGAATACCCTATACCTTAGTGATAGGATCCATCATGTATGCTATGGTATGCACTCGGCCTAGCATCTCACATGCATTGAGCATCACGAGCAGATTTTAGTATATGGAGAAGGTGATCTCTTTGTAAAGGGATACATCGATGTGAGTTTTCAGTCTGACAGGGATGATTATAAGTCCCACTCATGGTATATGTTTATGTTAAATAGAGAGGCATCTGTTTGGAAAAGTTTCAAACAGGATACGACTGCAGATTCAACAACAGAGTCTAAGTATATAGCTGCTTCAGAAGCAGCTAAGCAAGTTATCTGGTTAAAGGGTATTATTGGTGATCTCGGTGTGGTATCTAGATGGCCATTAAAACTATCCTTATGTACTTACGTAGGACTAAGGTTATGTTTTTAGTATATGGAGAAGGTGATCTCTTTGTAAAGGGACACACTGACGTGAGTTTTCAGTCTGACAGGGATGATTATAAGTCCCACTCATGGTATATGTTTATGTTAAATAGAGAGGCAGCTGTTTGGAAAAGTTTCAAATAGGATACGACTGCAGATTCAACACCAGAGTCTAAGTATATAGCTGCTTCAGAAGCAGCTAAGCAAGTTATCTGGTTAAAGGGTATTATTGGTGATCTCGGTGTGGTATCTAGCACTATAGATCCTATAGCAGACTATTGCAATAACAATGGGGCTATTGCTCAGGTAAAGGAACCACGGTCTCATCAGAGAAATGGACATGTACTCAGAAAATACCATCTTATTCAAGAGATAGTATCTAGGAAGGATATAAGCGTAGAATACATTCCAACGGATCAAAATCTAGTGGATGGACTAACTAAGTCATTAGCTTAGGTTAAGTATGACCAGCATGTTAACGAGTATGGCATGAAACACATGGGCAAATGGCTCTAATGCAAGTGGGAGAATGTTAGACATGATGTATACCCTAGAGGCAATTAGGGCGATAAATCTTAATTAGATATAATGAACAAATGGTTTCAGATTATTATTAATAATAATTAAGGCATATTTGTTATTTATCAGTGCTTTTATTTTTGCATTTCACTGGTATCATATATGTATAATATTATGTATATGCGCATTGACAAGATAAAGGCCATGATTACTTCATAGAGTAAAAGTGCGAGGACATAGTGGGAGCTATGTGGTGTGAGAACTGCACATACGTGTTACTACGAATAGTCTAAATATCCCTAGTCATAGTTTCATCGAGATTGGACATCAATGAAGCGGATAGACTAACATGTGTAGGCTTACTACTTGGATTAGATCGAAGCAGCTGATCTCACGAGCTGAAGGTGGTACCTTGAGTTAACACATGAATGTATTTGAGTGTTACATTGGAGATCGCTATAAGATAGACACTCGGAAATAACTATATCCATGTGTTGGTGTCATGTCTTATAGTGATATAATGAGAGATGTACCTTAGGGCCCCTTGTTGAAGAGACACACTCATAAACCTCTAATCAGAGTATAAGATTGATAGATCGGGTTTCTAGTTAATCTTGATTCATTATGGCGAGTGGTGTTCTTCGTGAACAAGTTTAATTCCAGGATAACTACGACTATTACATGAGCTGACACTTAATCTGAGCTTAATAAACTAGATGGTACTTAACTTGATGGAAGGAGTGTATTGTATTGGTTACTATTGCAGAACCGGATCAAGTGATAGGCACGTGACATTCCGAGTATAGGGGGATCATACACCTTTGCTAGAAAGCCAATTTAATCGTCTAGAGTTATCGGGTTCCTTATCGGTCTGGAACACTAAGCCTAAAAGTTCTCGGATGGGAATCCAAGTTTAGGTTAACCTTTAGCGGCTCTATACTTCGGGATCCTATGAGGTCACACACTTTGGTCTTTATCGGACTAAGTAAAGAACTTATAGATTGGGTCTATGCCGAGAATATTTAGGTTGTCGAATTCGTTGGATAAATTATTAATTGGTTGGACCAAATTAATAATTAAAAGGATTAAAGGAGAAAATTGGGAAAATTGCATTGAACAAGGGAATTTTTCCCGTTGCATGTGAACCCCAAACGAACACGGTTGTTCAGAGTGGGGCCCGCGCTGCTACCCTGGGAGCTAAAAAGCTTGCGAGTCACTAATGCGTGGGCTAGGCCCGCATGCGCTAGAGGGTAGCAGGTTAGGCAGTGCTTACGCGGGCCTACTATCTAGGCCCGCTACAGCAGCTTGCAAGCTGGGCTTGCAGGAGAGCTGGCAAGGCTTAGCTTATGGGGCAAGGGGTTCTACCTCTACCGAGGTTTTGGTTGTGAAGATTTGTGTGGATCAATCATAGAGGCCATCCTAGTTTAGAAGCTAGTGCCAACAAAATTTTGCTGAATTGCTCTAAGGGGACGCCTCAACCAAAAGAGAGAGAGAAGCATTCATCAGTTGGTAATGTTCTAAACTTAGATGCTAGGGTTTCTTTTATAAGTTTTATAAATCTATTGGATTCTATGGAACTTTTCAATTTAGATTATATTAAACATGGCATGCTTAGGAGATCCTTTAGGTTAATTTTAAGTTTTGAAATTCCACCTTGCAATGTTGCATATTCAATTACTGTTTTGATTAACCAGCAATATCACTATATCACGAGCGATGGATCCCATCTTGACTACTCGGCTTACCAACAAGTGATCATCACTATACCCGTAATCACCCATATCATCATGATTGCCAGGGTATGAATAAGTATGACCTAAAGTATAAAAACTCCTACACAAGGTAACCAGTATCTTTGGTTCGAGGATACTTGTACTATTATTGCAATAAGACATGACACCAACAATGGATATAGTTATTTCTGAGTGTCTATCTTATATTTATCTCCTATGTATTACCTGAATACATTCATGTGTTAACTCAAGGTACCACTTTCAGCTCGTGAGATCGGTTGCTTGGATCCAATCTAAGGATTAAGCCTACACATACTAGTTTGTCCGCTTCATTGATGTCTAGTCTCAACGAAACTATAACTAAGAATATTTAGACTGAAAGAGATACATGTCATTGGAGACCTTTCAGAACATGGTTTTTTAACAGTTTTAATAAAACTGAAAGAGATGATTTCCAAAATGAATTTTATGATGAATTAAGTCATAAAAATATTAAAATTTATTTATATACATACATACATACATACATACATACATACATACATACATACATACATACAAACATACATACATA
>CATIWQ010559737.1:0-25971 GCA_949673415.1 Euphorbia schlechtendalii | reverse complement strand
GATCAAAATATGTTTAAATTTTTAAGATAATTGCATTATTTACTTAAAATCTTTAATATTTAGTAACATTTATTGTAATCAAGTATACAAATTTAATAGGATAAAATATAGGAACTTAAAATAATTATAAATTTAATGTATAAATAAATAATAAATAAATAAAATTATTCGTCGGGCCGGGTTCGGGCCGGGCTTGGGTATTTATATAAAAAACCAAACCCGGCTCATAAATCTTCGGGCTTCGACGGACTTGGGCTCGGGTCGGGCTTTTTTAAAAAACGAGTGTCCAAACCCGGCACGTTGAATCGGGCTCGGGCCGGGCGGGTACCTCAGCCCGTGAACAGGTCCATATCTTAGTAAGGTTTCTCACCAACTCTACTCTCGTTCTCTTCACTATGCTCTCTTAATTCGTCATTTGATTTACCCAACCAAAATTCAAAAGAACCCTATTTACTTTACCCAGTGATGATGGCAGAAACAAGTAGACTTAAACTTTTTCCCTTTCAATTTGGGTATTTGAGGAATGCGAGCTTGATTTATTTTAATTACAAGGTCTAGTCTGAACGGGGAGTACAATTTCTTTCGTGCTGGTCTAATTTTTTCTTGCTCATATAATTTAATTTTATAGTGAATCAAACCAGATCAAACCTAAATATTTCGATCCGCTCCAAATCTGATTCTATTAGGTTCGGTATTAGGTTCCTAGCTTTTTTATCATTTGATTTTTGGTTTATTTGGCTCGATTCAGTTCTTGGACCGAACCCACCAATGCTCTCCCCTATGTTGAATGGTTATTATTTCAGCATCTTACCAATTATTAGGTGTATTCTATGTTGTTGATTTTTTTTTATAAAATTTGCTTGTGATTTTATCATTAACAACCATCACTAATTCAGTAGTTGTAACAAACAAATAACTTTCCCTTGAATTTGTTCCTAAACGTTCATTTATCCATGAACTTTCAAAAGTTTTAAATAATGCATTGAACTAGCAAAAAGTGAACCAGTTTGTCCCTTCAATTCCACGCGTCAGTTTTTTTGCTGGTTTGACCTTCCAAGTTCATTTTTCTCTCCCTAACCAAAATCTGACATGTGACATTGAGTGTGTGAGGTAAAATGATGCACTATTTGCAAATTCAGTAGGTTATTTAGAACTTTTGAAAATTCAAGGACAAATAGACATTTAAGTCTATAATGAATCAACACTATTGTTTTTTTTCTTACACATAAGCATAAATAAAGGGATTTAGCTCATCATTTTATAATGATAAATTCTAAATAGTTCTTTTTATAAGCAAAGAAAGCCTTCAAAGGTCAAACAGGGCACCACTCGGAAACAAGAGACCAACAATATCATCCATAAGAAGGGAACCCACACCTAAGACTGGCGACACGAAAGAATGACACCCCAAAGGCAAAGAGGTAACATATATAAGAAGCCATACAATATCATTCATAAGAAAGGAACTCACAAATGAGATCGACGACACGAAAGAATGACACCCTAAAGGCAAAGAGGTAGCATATATAGGAAGCCATACAATATCATTCATAAGAAAGGAACTCACAAATGAGATCGACGACACGAAAGAATGACAACCCAAAGGCAAAGAGGTAACATATATAGGAAGCCATACAATATCATCCATAAGAAGGGAACTCACACCTGAGACCGGCTAAAAGAATGACACCCCAAAGGCAAAGAGGTAGCATACATAGGAAGCCATACAATATCATCCATAAGAAGGGAACTCACACCTGAGACCGGCGACATGAAAGAACGACACCCTAAAGGCAAAGAGGTAGCATACATAGGAAGCCATAAGATTAGCACATCCAAAGTCGGCCTTAATAATTATGGGATTCTAATCCAAAATTGTATACTACGAGGTCCTAAATCAATGAAAGTATAGGTGCTCAATAACAATAATTAACTAATTAGCAATCAAATATAGATGTACATAAATATTTTAGGTCTTTCAATTTTTTGGGCCCTAGGCAGCTGCCTAATTGGCCTTCACTCTAGGACCGCCCCTGAGCACATTATTCCTTAATAAATATGTCAAAGACCTCCCAATATCTCACTCGAGCATTTTCTCAGGATGTGTTTGGAAACAAATTTCATAAGAAAATGAAAAGAATTGAATTGAATTCACTTAAGAGAATTCAATTAAATTGGTTTCTCAAACAAATTCATTGTTTGGAAACTTCATTTTATATGAAAGAATTCAATGATTGTTAACTGATATATTTAATATTTTTTAAAATAAATTATATAAGTATTTTGACTCATTCAACTAAAAGTATATGTGAAAGTAAAATGGTGAAAATAATATTAAAAGGTATAACTAAAATGAATTCTTTTGAAATCTTGTAACAGCAAGATTTCTATTCCTTGCATTCACAAGATTTCAAACCTAGCATGATTTGAATTCTACCAATATTTATTTGATTCCAAACAATGGAATTTGACAAAGTGAATTCAAATGAATTGAATTCCTTCAAAATTGATCTTTTTGAACATACCCTTAATCTAATTGATTTTTAAATTCTGTGAATTAATAGCATTAAACACATAAAGGTTTGATTCTTATCTGCGTAGAAAATGTCCAAGGACATAAAGATTTATTTTAGATTTGCATTCTTGCTGTTTTTGTTCTTAGAAACAACTTGTGCATCTATTCCATGGTTAAACATGTCTCTCTATAGCAATACTCTTGAATTTTTTGCATATTCACGTTGTACCTTGATTTACATGAAAACTACTCATAGAAAAGATTTTCTTTTATAGGCATGACATTATCGACACAAATGTTTTATAGCATAACAGTTATGCATATGCGACGGTCAAATAAGGATGAAGATGGAAGAGATATGATAGTTCAACAAGTGTCCAGATATGATTTGTCAATCAAGGACAAACACCACAAGCAACAAAGACAAGATTTACTTATTTGTTTAGAGCGTTACCTTTTGCAACATGCAAAACAAATTACCAAAACATAAATAGTTCTAAACTATGATAATGGTTTGGCTATGTCACAGTCTTAGGGAAATCTACTTGAATAAAACCCTATTGTAAATAAAGGCTTTTGCAACATAGAAATTAATTCTCCAACACAGACTACATAATATTAACTAAATAACCAACTTACTTAACTACTTTAACTACCAACAGAATTTACGAACTTCCGTTAGCTTTGGTCCTCTGCTTTCCTTCTTCTATCTCTTATATGTGACATTCATAAATTTTAAAAAATGTTAAAACTCTCCATGCTATTTTTTTGTGTGTGTGCAGATTACTGCACCAACAAGGTTTTGTTCCTCTTCTAAGAACTTAAGTTGATCGGGAATATTTTTTTTCTTTCTTCACTCTTGGTTGATGTTATGATTTTGCATTTGCGATCACCATATGGAGGGGTTGGTTGGGTTGTTCTTCTATATCATATTATTTTCTTTTTAACTGCTATTCCAATTGAGATCTCTCGGATCGGTTTTTTTTTTTGGATATTTTTGTAAGTATCGGCACTTCCATTTTATCTTGGTTTCTTGCAATCTCCTTTTATCACTAGTTCCATATGAAATTTTCCCATTTGCATAGGAACATTTCTAATACCGAATTTAATGGTTTAAAGGGGATGTATTAGAAATGCTTTTAAATATCAGTTATGGCCTAATCTTATTGGCCCTCCAAGTGGGAGACTTTTTCATATGATCCAAACAATGGGTTTTTTTTACATGGAGCCGGATATTCTATAATCTAGAATACCTTGCTCTGATGAATGATACATATTCTATTTTATAATGAGTGAGACATGTAACATTCATCATCGGAAGTAGGGTATTCTAGAATACCCGGTTCCATGTAAAATTTCTCACCAAATAACATAGCAACTTTAAGCGCTCATTTGTCATTAAATGTATTTACAGATAGATTTCGAGTCTCAAACTCTAAATCGGACCTCCTAGACCAAGCAACTATTGCGAACTTTGGTCAACTTTTAACTACAATTTGTGAATAATTTTTAAATAGTTGATTAATCTCGACGGAAACTAAAATTTTAACCCGAGTCGCAAATAACTTGTTGACATGGCAGCTTGGCCTATCTTAAGAGTACTTCTTTACAATGAAAGTTTTACCAATCATAACAAGACTACCCCATCCCAATGTCAACGTACATCTTAGTACTGTCATTGTATATCTATTATATAACAATACTCAATTCATCTACTACAACTTTTTTTCAGTAAAAATAATTTTTTTAGGGATGCAATTACAAGTACATATATAAATTGTAAGGTATGGTTTGTTATTCAAACTAAAGGCAGTTACATTACTGAGTGTGTGAAAAGTGAAAGTCACGATTCCCTTATGACTTTGTACTTTTAACTGACTTCAGAAAGCCGATATTTTATGCAATAGTAAATGGCAGTATAATTTGACATTTCAAACTTCGAACATTGAAACTTTTTGTTTTTCAATCTCCCTAGCTATTTTTACTCTTTAATAATTCTATTCATCTTGACAACAAAACGAAGCCAACCCTAATTGGAATTAATTTCCTTTGCTTACAAGGAAATAATACATTCATGAATGTGGACGTTATGAATTTAGTTGTTTATTTTATTGAATAATGGATCCAATCAATCTAATAAAAATATTTTGTTTTCATTCCTTCTTACAAATAGCAAAGGGAAGTCGTGGAATTAAGGATACCAAGATGACATTAAGGATACTTTAATACTTTGGAAACAAGAATTTTCATATGATAACTTTGTTTATAAAAAGATAAAGAGAAAAGTGAATAACCAAAAACACAATAATTTTGTAATTACGTTACAAAGTAAAAGTTAAAATTACATCTGTTTATAAACTCTCTAGAACTTATTCTATTGTTTGTATATTAGAAATTTAGAACGAAGTCTTGCTACACTTAAGTACACACATATATATATATATGATAATTGATAAACAATATAGAGCCACATTTTAATCCACATAACAAATAATTAATTACCCATAAACTTACATATAACAAAGTAACAAACTTTGAATGCTACTACCAGAAACAGCTAGAGGAAGAGCTAGAGCAGTAGTGGTGGTGGTTGTGGTCGTTAAGCAGTCGGGGAAATCTTCTCCGGCGGTCGCAGACGAAAGCCAAACGGAGTCTAGACCAAACCGATATCCTCAATTTCCGAGCAGATCTTAATTTCAACCACATCACTCTCTTCACTTTAACCAAAGATTTCTTCATCTTTTCAGTTAAACTTTGTTTTCTGTTAAATTGGTAGCTTCTAAGAAATAACTGTCTTTTCTCCATCATCAAAGAGTCACTTCTCACTAGACCCATTTGAGAATAGCTTATGTTCATCAAAGCCATTGGCACAAAATTCAAATGGGTATAAGAAAGATCAAAGCCTTTCACTTCTAATTCACCAAGAATCCAAAAGGGTAGAGTTAAAATCTGGTTATTTGTTCTGAACTGAAACACAAGACTGTAATGGGTAGAGCAAATATCCAATTTTTCCTCTTGTAGTTACACTAAGAAACCAAAAGGGTAACCTTAGAATCTGGTTTTAAGTCAGAAATGAAACACAAGACTGTAATGGGTAGAACAAAGATTCAATTTTTCCTCGTGTAATTGTACTAATAAACCAAAAGGGTGTAGCAAGAAACTGGTTTTACACTAAAATGAAACACAAATGGTAAAAGAATAATTCAGTCTTTCCGCAAGTAATTTAAAGGGTAAACAAAGAAAATAGATTCAAACTTTCCTCTTATAATTCCCACAGAAACCAGAAGGGCAAGGAGTGAAACTGGTTTTTATACAGAAAACAAACACAAAACTAAACTGTGAAGAAGAAAGATCCAATCTCACAGAAGACAGATCCAGTCTTTCCTCTTCTAAATGACTTCAGAAAGCTGAATTTCGGCTGAAATGAAACAGAAACATTCATGCATTATATACGAGGAATATTGGGCATGGAGAGTTCTATATTTGTAGCTTGGTTAACAAGTGATAAAGGGTTTGCTTGGCTTATGAACTAACTACTATGTGGGAAAGGGCAGCCGCCGCAGAAAGGCTGCCGGAATTGTTAAACCTCTCACTTGCTTTATACACTTTTACACGTGGTCAATTCATTGAGATTAGATATAGTGTCACGTGCCTTTTGTGTGCACAATTTTTTCTTTTCTGAAAATAAGTTTTTTCAACTCTTCGTTTGCCAATTTCGTCAACGTTATATATTTTTACTCCTTTTTGTCCATTTGTTTTACAATTTATTATTTACTTTCTACATGAAGTATGGTTATGCTAGTATCAAATGTAACTTAAAGATCCTTTTTTATTCTTGGCATATCTTACTTGATGATGATTCGTGTGTTACGCAATATGTTACATTTTTAGGTATTATGTTTGCAATTATTACTCATTTTTTGCCTATTTTTTTTGCTCGTATGGTCTCTCAAGTCTCAACTACTTTATTGATGTGATTGGCTGGGAAGAAAGTAGAAACTTACATCATATAATGTCAAATGAAGATGGTGTCAGTTTTGGATTAATCCACACCGTCCAAAAATTCGGCATTTTTATCATTTTCTTAACCCATGACGAAATTAATCTACTTTTTAAATGAAATGAGAAACTTGGTAGTTGGTACTTCACACAAATTTGAACTCATATATGTCACATTATAGAGTTTTGAAATTTGTGACTCATTTTAGAAAGGTCAGTGTGTATAACCAATAATTCAAGGGGAATGCTATAATTGTAAAATACCCACTGACATATAAGTTAATTGATATGTCAGTTTCCAATACATAATATATTGAAACATGATATATTGAAACGACATAATATCTGTATATTCTAGATATACAACATAATTTTTTTCATTTTGTCAACCAATTCGTTTCAGAATAATAGTTTATCTCAAACAGTAATTATTGGCAACCTCTAAAAACACTTCAAATAACAGTAAAAAAATAAGGGATATAATTTGGAAGTCAAATTATGGCAAGAAAAAAAGGGGAAAAGAAGAAAAAAATAGACTGCAAGGTAGCTTGAATATGTGAAATATGACTAAAAAAACAAAGATAAGATAATTAATACAGTTAAGACCAATCAATCCTGTTTGTGTGCATTACTTGCAAGAAAGTATATAATATATAATATTATATAAAACCTGATTTCAACACAAGATACCAAATTTGAAGACCTTAAACAAAAACATATACATCTGTTCCTGTTGCAAAAACAGCAAAACTTTGCATGAACATCAATGGAGTGCTTTTTACTTTATGTTATACTTTGATAATCCCTTATAATTCAAGACAATTCAAGTCCAGCTGCAAATAAATAAATAAAACAATGGTCAAATGACCTTACCCGCATCGCACAAATCAGTCAATCTTGTTCGTTTTCCATTTCCTGAAGAAATTTATGCTTTATTTTCGTTTGTTTAAAGCAACAACTAGTAAGAACAGGAATTCGGGGCAATTTGTACTATAAGATTAGATTGATATGGGTAAATTTGATACTTATCTCAAATTTGTGACTTTCAAACAGACCAAAAATCAAAAGGATAAGAGGAAAGGGCTAGATTTTTCAACTCTATTGGCAAACACCATGAAGTTCATGCTTGAGAGCAGAAAACCAGTTACGCATGTCAGTAGCTGATTCCTCCCTTATCCATGTGCTAATTATAAGAGAATCAAATCAACAAGTAATCATCTAATTTCAATGTAGTAGCCAAAATTGAGGGAGGAAAGTTAGGCTGCTTGACATGAGCCATCATTTCATCACATAATGTAAGCGCATTTGCGCAATAGTCAGCTTCAAATGGCATAGGTTAAGGCATAAACTATGCGAAATCAAAGAAACAGACCAATTTATACAATAGTGAGAAAAAAGTATTACACTAGTCCAAAACAGTAATAATTGCTCATTTGACACTATAATCATACTTATCATAATTGTATGATTCGCGATTCAAATCGTACGATTTGGTTCGATTCAGCATGAATCAAATAGGCATAGAATCGTGACAGAATCGGGTGATTCAAGCAATTCAAAATGCTTAATGTTTCTCAAATTGTATTAACTTAATGATGAATAATTATTAGTGATTATGAATTTACTTGACAAGGTTTTAGTTTTATATTTTAATTACTTGATTTGTTGATATGATGTATTTTTTATAATAATATTGTATGTATCGACTAATATTTGGTATTAATTCAAGTTAAACATTATAAATATTTTATTTTTATATGATTTTAAGAATTGATCCGAACCTTACAATTCGATTCCATTCGCGATTCATAAAATTGGAATTTCGAATCTTGATTTGACAACTATGACTATAAGTCAACCGGGCTTTTATCCCACACTAGTCGGCTCATTCCATACAACAGTAAGGAAAAGATTAAATTATTCCAGTGCAGTGCATTGACAATTTTAATCACTTTTCTCCTTTTAAAACAAAGAAAGCAATAGAAAACAGCATCTCTGAAAGCAACAAACCACAAAGAGTAAAACTGAATATATGAACATGAACCACAGACACATGCAAGGGAAGAACAGCAAGTTAATAACAAATTTTCATTTCGAAGCTAATATGTCGCAAGTATGACAAGAATATTTTCATATCTACAAATCAAACGGCAACAGAGACGGGATAATCAAGGATAAAAGGAAGCCTTACAGTAGAGAGAAGCAAATCAGAGACATATCATATGGAACATGTATAAGATACTCCTCGGAAATAGGGAAAATCTTGTATTCCTCAGTAACTTCTTTTTCCTCATCAGCCTATGATTTCTCGATTTTCACCGATTCCCAGTTTCATTTGCAGCAGGTACTTCGGCAGGGTAACTTGACAAGTCCATGTCGATAAGAGCCATGTCATACGGAATATGTACAGTGTTTGAAGGATCAACAAGCAGTGAAGACCCCGTTACTTGTGGAGCAGAATCGTGCGCTGAACTCGTATGTTCGGGTGTGCTTTCACTAGAAGTGGAGAGTTGAATTTCGTCCAGCTTGTTTCCAAACGAGAGCTTGTTCTTCCTGGCAGCATCCATCTCTTGGCCGGTCGGCACAAAGGTTCGTGATCGGTACTTCCTTGTTCCATCTTCTGCATCGCTATGGTTGTAGAGCACATAATCATGATAAGTTGGCGCAAACTGCAAAACGGACATCAGTTAATGATATACTGATAGAGAGAGAGCTTTTTTTGCCCGGAAGAAGACTTTTAAATAGGCTTGATGCATTAGTAGGTACCCAAAGTTGTCCCAGAAAATCACTTTACTCCCTGAACGTCACGTGTCAGCTTCTGACTGGGGGAGAAAATCCGGAAAGCAACATCTTTGAAAAGTCAAACCAACCGAAAGGTGACACGTGGCGTTCAGGGAGTGAAGTGGTGCTTTTTTTGGAAGTTGAGGGAGCTACAGGGTCACTATGAAAGTTCAGGCAGCAGTATGTTTTATGGGTACAAGTTCGGGTACCTATTAGACCTTTCCAAATACGAACTTTTGATGGGTTGACTCACCTGATGAACAGTGTCATGATACAAGTCATTCAGCATCAAGGCATGACCAAGGCTGCGTGTGAGACCACGAGAACCGCCGATATTCGCACCAGCATACTCTTTGTAAGGAAATGCAAAGAAATGGCCAGCAGCTGCAACAAGCATCTCGACACATATGATGAAATTTTGAAATTGGGCTGCATCATCTGCATTCTTCAAGAATCCAGTCTTTGCAGCAAGAAAAAACAGAACTCCCTAGAACATGGAACAAATAAAAGTTATATACAGAAGAAAGAAAACATGCTAAGGCCATTTATCAAGCACGGAGATAGGATACAATACAGTTACTATGGATTGTTAAATTCAAAGGCACATAAGTCAAATGAAAGAACTTCTATATTGACACTGCAAGACAAAGCAATAAGACTACTAAGACAGTAATGTAACACAGGGTGAGAGAATTTCTAAAAGATGGTCCTAACGAGAATCCTCAAATGTGACCAACTGACCTGCGAGACTTGAAAAATAGAGTTATTTAGTAGAAAACATGCAAACTATCGTAGCATCTAAATGACTTAAAAGAATAAAAAAAGAGAAAGTAGTTTTCTTTGATAGTCAAATGAAAGTGAAAAGCACATCCGTTTTTTAAAAAAGTAACAGAAAGCATGTGGAAGGAATGCATATTGCAGATAGGTGAACAAGTGAGCAAACTGAGCAGAAAATCTTCCATGGAAAATGGCACATTAACATGAAAATCCATCCAGATTTCAAGTTCTACTATGGAGGGAAGCTAGTTAAAGTTTCAAGCTTATTCAAGGTTTAAAAAAAGGCTTTGAATTCAAACAGGTAAATGCGTTGTTTGTTGTTACATGGAGAGTGAACAAAACAAAATTCAAACAGTGCAAATTTACGCTGGATAGTGTTTGTTATTACACAGAAGGTGAACAAAATAAAAGTCAATTATTGCAACAAACCCATGCTCATAGAACTAATATGGATTGAAGCAGATTTATGTTTGATTCTCTATTTGGATTTAGAAGTATTTCCACAGAAAAAAAATGAAGTACAGAACTAGAAAGAGCACGGGACTAGCAGAATGGAGAAACATAAGATATCTCCCAAGTATAGGTTCGAGAATAATTCAAGGGAAAACATGGGTAAGAAAGGAACCCAAAAAGACAAACTGATTTTAAACTCTTGCACTGGTCAGAGATAAACAATTTCACCACCAGACATTATCAGAGCCAATAGATAAAATGCCACACAATGAGGCAGGCAGCCTTCACTATTTTGGGGAACTTTGGAAGAAATATAAAAGTGCAGGTTCGCAGTTCGTTGGACAATGGTGCAAAAGTAATTCCATAAAAAGAAAAAAAGGAGCATTTGGTATGACATTATGATGTCAAAAGGGAGAAAATGTAAGTTCTTACAGCAAAACATAGACTTGGGAAAGGAATGAGATCATAATAATAGAAGGAACAAAGAACATGAGAAGAGTGTGGAATGACTGGAATCCCCTCCATCTAAAACTCATACACAACAATTTCACAAAGATAAAATACCAAAGTCAACAACCAGATAAATGGAAATGCAGTAATAATGCATGTACACCAGCAACCATAGCCATAAAGGAGGCACACTTCTTAAAAATAGGGTGCCAAGCATGATTTACAAAGATAACCCTACTGAAATAATTATCATTTTTGTAACATTTACAAATATCATGGGATGGAATATAAAGGCATCATAACACCATTATGACACAGCATCCCAAATTAGCATCCTATGTGAAGTAGTAGATAATCAAGACAATTTTGGAGCAAACATGACCAGTATAATACACTACATTTATAACAAAAAGAGTAAAAGGGTTGGGAAAATTACCTGCCAATAAGTTAAGAAAACAACGGATTTGATAATAACAAATTTGGGAACCGGATTGAAGGGCTGAAGCAGGTCTCTGCATGCAAAATAGAACAGCACCAATGCATACAGAGCCATTGTGTAGGAGATTGTATAGATGATTGTAAGATACAGATACGATTGATTTGGACTGAAATTTCCATCTTTATATTCCCCTTTTGCATAAAGCACAAGTGTAACAGCAACTAAGATAGGCTTCAGAAACACAAACTGCAAACATCCCTGCTTACACCTCCTTATAAAACGCCTGCATTTTATATAACCTCTAGTAAGATATATCAATCTATGTCTGAACTTTGAAATGATGGTGATGTTAAATTTCAATACGTGCCAAGAAAAGATATCAGGTATTGGTAGAATTTAAGACAGTAGGTATACTAGGAGAGAAGTAAACATTAGAATAGCATAATTGGCAGTGAAATTAAGAAAAAACATTTTGTCAATTGCATTATATTACCAAGCAAAATAGACAGAGAAACTTTGTGCCAAAACAAAGGATATAAAAATGAGCAACTCAACCATCTAGAGGCGTTGGAGGTAATGTAAATGTAAATTTTAACAAGTGCCTCGATATATTTGTAAAATTAAAGACAGTAGGCATGCTAGAAGAGCAGAACATACTAGAAATCTAGAATAGCAGTGAAAAATACACAATGGGATATCAGCCAAGACAAAAAATACTAAACGAGTAACTAACCCATCTAGTGGCATTATAGGTAGGCAACATGTCATCATATACAAAGACGGCTTCAGAACCCGACCACTTAAACTTAGCACAACTGCACCAGGGCCACCCACCCAAGCGAGGCATAAAGATAGGAAATTGTAAATGACCCAAGCTTCATAGCTGAAAAGGTAAAAACAATTAGGGTACATATTTGTGGTAAATCATAAAAATGAATCTACCAATGCCATGTGGCATATACTTCACACCTGTTGATATTGCACGTTGTAAATCATGGCTACACAATAATATGTTCATTTACGGGGGAGAAAAAATCAAATCAATAAATTCTAGGATAAAAAACTAGGCATTGCGAAAAAGTCTTTCCAATAAAACAACCATTATCATATAACTTTTTTCACATTTCTATGATTATGCACAATTGTTTTACTACTAAAAAATAACAAATTAATGAAACTGGTTCGTGTACTGAAACAGATCAAGACAAGAGGAACGGGCACCAACTATATTGCAATTTTCAGCAATTTATAAAAGATAAATCAACAGTATTATAGCAAAAATTACTAACCTGAACAAGATAAAAATCATAACATTGTTGCCTAGCACCATCAAACAACTACTATCAACTAATAAAAATTGCTATCCAAGTAAAAACTAAAATTAATTAATACAGCACCTAATAGCAAAAAACTGGAAAGATGATAAGTATTATAGCATAGAATACACAACATTGCGCATTTGCACTCTTTTATTGTTGGGCATAGAAGTAAGGGAATAGATAAAAAGAAAGAGTCTACCACTGCAGTTATCTCATAACTGATAAGAGAATACTTACACTTCTCTAATGGAATTGAAATAGATTGAACTGTCTGGCAAAATGAGAGCCAAAAATGACATTAACGCATAAACCTGTCAACAAATTAAGAAAATTATATACAGAATGGAAGACATAACGTGCTAATATAGTACAACAGTACATTAATACCAACAAAGTACAGTCCATAAGACATCAAAGATTCATTGGGAGCAGGGGAGAGGGGAAGAAAAAGCATACAATTTTCAACTTGACAAGGAACAAAAATTTCTACAAACATATCCAAAATTAAGTTTCTTAACTCAAATCCATATGCCATTATGCTATAATACACGGACACTCCTAATGAAGGAGTGTTCATGTGTCGGACATGTGTCCGACACGAACAAGCACCGGACACGCCTCGGACACGTGTCCGACACACCAGTTTTTAAACGGACACGCCACGTCAACCCTTCTCTCCTGGACACTTCCCCGACAAAGCTTGGACACACCACAGGACACGGCTGTTTCTCACAAATATTAGGTCAAGACAGAACTTTAAAACACAAAAAGAACACGCGAAGATTAACGAGGAGCCACATTTGTTCTCCAATTCCTTCGACAAGACTCTCAGACACCGGCGCCGCCATCGATTGATTCGCAGGCAGCCTGTTGTTGTCGCCTGCTGGGGGTCTAAACCTTTTTTTGCTGCTCTGAATGCTCTCTGCATTTTTTGTTCCTCTTCCTTTTGACTACTACATACACATGGGCTTCTTAAAGACCTATTCATGTATCACCTTATTTATATTTCATCGTTTCTAATATTCATCTATCCAAATGGTTTGTTCATATGATTTAAAACCTAAGAAAAATTGACGAAAATAAATATCCAAAAGACTTGCATTAGACTTGAAATTTGAGTGAACAAAATTCAAAATGCGCTTCAATTATCTATATTCTATCCAAAAAGATACCAACTAAAATCATGTCTACCCTTTCTAAATATATTGGCAGAGTTCATTCAATTACAACACATATCGGTAGTCATTTTTACTTACAGTCTAATCTCCTCCTTTTATAGTTGAAATAAATTCAATCTCTTGATTAAATTGGCTTATCTTGTATTGTTTCTCTGTTTTGTTGCCTATTTGATTGATTATGGAACTTGTGGAATTTTTAACTTTGTCATTCTTTTGTGTTGTGGGCTTGATTTTGTCCTCATAGCTTTAATGCATTCTTTTGTGCAGAATCTTTGTTGTTAGCAATGACTTCAGCTTCTAAATGATCATGAATGATATGAATTTTGTTAATACCTATGTAATTGTGGACAATTTTACGTGTTTACTATTTTTTTAGTTGCCATGTCCTGGCCGTGTCAAAATACATATTTTTTGAGAATTGGTGTCGCGCCGGACAGTCAGGGCGTGTCCGTGCAACCTAGCCATTATGCATCATTACAAATTATAATTGCATTAAGGCATCATATTACTAAACCAGAATGAAGTTACACGAACATTTTATAGTCAATATTTGAACTTTACGTTTTAAAGCACTGCTAAGCAATCCGAGCATTCACTACATTTAAGGCTGAAACAATAAAGAAAAACCAAATTCAAGGATGAAAATTAGCAACTATCACATACAACACAAACATTTGTATAAACGACAAATCGTTATTCCAAGAGAAAATTCCCAATTTTGAACATAGGCATGATAGAAAAGAAAAGAGCACTGACCGGAACCATAAAGATGATCCGAACAATATATCTCTGGTAAGTAGGTTCAGTGTAATTCAATAGATGTCTGTAGATATGGAAAACAGCCAACGCAATTGCTCCAACAGTACAAAGGAACGCAATGATGCTGTAGTAAATAGGCACAGATTCCGCCATTGCAACAAAAGTACTAAACCAACCGCAACCTCGATTTCCAATTATATTTACCACAAATTTTCTAAAAAGAATCCGTCAAAGCGCTTGGATTGGCCCCCTCGTCTTCGAATCGAAAGAGGAGGCTTCGTGGGAAGAACAGCGAAAAAACTTGAGATTAAAGAAAACTCAGCAAAATCGGAAACCCTAACCGCATTGTTAAGAAACTCGGAAATCGGGAAATGCAAAGAGACGCTTCTTGGTAAACGAATTCAACCGAAACGAAGATCGACGGTGGATAATTGATTGAATTGAATGAAAACAGAACCAACACAAAACAAGAATATTTGGGGAAATAGTTCAGATCTGAAACCAGAAAGAGAAAGGATGAAGAAAATGAAGAAGGAAGAAACCCAGTAATGGCGGCTAGCTATTGTTTCGCTGTCTAGAATAAGTACAAATCATTGTTAGACCCGGCCGGGCGCCTTCATTCCGTGAAGCTGCGGGTTAAGGCTCGTGGTTCAACCAAAATTCAACCGTTTACATTAAATATATTAAAAATATTATTTTTGATACCGTATAAGATAAAATATGTTAAATGAGTATTAAATTATTATGTAATATTAGCGTAAAAATTTTTAATGTTATTTACACATAATTTTCATTATATATTAATTAAGAAATTAATTGTTTTATATATATTGAAAACTATATAAAATTAATGTATCACGAAATTTAAAAGTAAGAAAATTTTGAAAAGTTAAACATAAAATTTATGATTAATCAAGGTTCGAATCCTGACACTTACAATTGTTTCCAAAAAAGTAGTTTAAAACAAGAAAAATATCAGTTTGGTTTGAAATTATGTATAAATTTAATTAATAAATTTATAAAGATATACAAAAAAATTTTGCAATAAAAATAAAAACCAAGATAGAAAAAAAGTCTCTTTAGAAAGAACTTTAGGTTTAATCTAGACTCTAGAATTTGATAGATTTTAAAAAATTAAAAATAAAGTTTATCTTGTTATTAACCCATAACTCGCTCCTGGTCACCGGGTCAATGGTTTAACCGGTCAAGTTAACGGTTTTTTAACGCGTTTGTTATGTAGTGAGTTCTTAACATGACTTAGTGAAAATGAGTAATGGCGCAATTTTATGAACTTTGTCCCTCATAAAATATTTGACAAGTGTTAGAGCATTAGGAGAGAGAAGAAGAAAAATGGCCCAATCCTATCACTAAATTTGGATTTGACCGATCCAACCAACCAGGTTGGTGGGTCTGACAACACTGGTACAATTCCTTTGTTCTTTTTACGGCAATTTTGAAATATGAGGTTTTCCATCTATGTTTTGATATTTAATAAAAAATGACATTTTTAATTATTATTTAGGTAAACTTAAAAAATATATCCTATGATTTCATCAAATATTAAAAAGGAATTAAGGAATTTTGTTTTTCAAACTATATGACTGTGATTTGTAACGTTATCAAAAAGAGAGTTTTTTACTCCCACTGTAAAAATCTAAGGGCATTAATCACACTGTAAAAGGTAAAAAAAATTAGAATCCATTTTTGGGGAAAAATATTTGTATCCTCAACTATCATGTCCTCAACTTTGTCCCCCATAAGATATTTGACAAGTGTTAGACCATTAGGAGAGAGAAGAAGAAAAATGGGACAACACCGAATGGCGCAATCTTATCACCGAATGGGAGTGTAAAAATGAAATGAATAAAGTATAATGGAAAAAAGAATATATGTTAAACTCTCAGCAGAAGATAAAATTGGAGACAAAGTAATAGGATGGGAGATTTTTTCCCCATTTTTGTTCTTTAATTCTTCTCCTTCAATCTCTTCATCCATTTTCAATCTCTTCATTCCTTTTCAATCTCTAAACCCTAAAATCAAACCCATCAAATTTATTTTTTCATTTTCCTCATTTTTCCATTCCTCTATTTTTTCTTCTTCGCTATTATGGTTTAAACTTCTCTTTCACTATATTTGATTTTGGCACTTTGACTTTAAGCAGCATAATGCTCATTGGAGACGCTCATTTGAGCAAAAGGAGTGTTTGTTTCACTCACGACCTTGTCATCCCCAACTCCGGTGCCGACATAGTTCTTTACTCTAATCCAATTAGATTCCGGCATCCCATGGATTGCTTTGTTTCCAATTTCTCAACTTTTTTTTCTCTTTCTCCATTGCTAATTTAAATCCATCCTCGATTAGAGGCGAGTTTGCATTTGTCTTCTCATCGGACGTGGAATCAATCGGCGTTGTCGGTGGGTGCCTGGGGCTTTTGAACTCTGACGAGATTGAGTTGGATTTTGTAGCAGTTAATTCGATACTCTTGTGGATGTGGAGTTTAAGGATATTACTTCTGATTTTTTTTAAGGCTTTAAATTATGGATGTTAAAGATTTGAAGGGTTTAGTGAAAGATTTAGAGATGATAATTATGTAACTAAAATGTCATGAGATTTTGATTTTAGGAATACATGGATTAAAGAGATTGAAGGATTGAAGGTAAATAAGGGAACAAATATAAGTTTTTCTAATTTTTTTTGTCTTTTAGTGTGATTATTAGGTAATTTTGAGATTTTCGTTGCTAGATTTTTAGCGGTGTGAGTAAAAAATCATCTTTTAGATAACGTTCCACAAACGTGCTTTTGGAAAAAATTTTGTATTCTTCCTTTTGATTATCAATAAAACCACATGGTCTGTTTCGAATTTTACCCTTATTTTTTAATATTATATGATTGTTACTTTATTTCAAATGAGATTAGGTTATACGGTTTAATTGTTTTTCGTTACACAAGTTCAAATTTCATGGTTACCATTTAAATTTCATTGAAAGAATGATATATTTTGCACTATTGATGTAATATTATATTATTGTTTTTTTATTAGGATGTGATTTTGTCCAAATTTTTTATTTTAGTTTTGCATACAACATATTGTTCATATTTATATTGAATGATTCATTTCAGTTTGATATTTCCACTTAATCTAACCTTCATCAATTGCATCTAATGGTCAACATGTTACGAAAAAAATAAAGTTAAGAACTGTTTATTTAGGTGTGAATGAAGTTAAGTTGGTCATGTTGGCTACAACTAACTTAGTCAGAGGGGGTGAATAACTAAATTTAATTTCAAATTTGATTTTTGAGATCTTTTTAAACCGATTTCTAAGTGAGATGAGTTTATCTATTTGAATGAATGACAACTTGAGCAAAATAGATCAAACAAATAAAACGAGCTAAGTCTTGTTTTATCTCAAATATGTTGAGTAATATACACTCAGCAAGGCTGACTAAACAAACACTTAGAATATAAAATACAAATATTGAATGATGCGTGCTGAACTAATTAACTGCTGAGTAAATCAAAGATGTAGTTAGAGAAAACAAACAACGCGATTTATCCAGGTTCGACCTCTTCCTACCTCTAGTTCTCAAATACCTTTGTCGAGCTTTAATTCACTATTTATCAACTCCTTTAACTAGGCGGAGAAGTCTTCACAATGAGAATTACAACAAGTACCTTCCAAACTATAATTCTCCCAACAAGACTTGAGTACCCTTCTCAATCTTGTCATCACTAATATTTTTTCTAAAGAGATGATGAAGAACTCAACTTATGGAAGTGTTAGTTCTCCTTACAAATCTAATTCATTTCTAATTCAATGTTCTAGCACAAAATGGGTAAATGACTGATCTTGTTCTTTGCGATTTGAGAATTTCTAGATGCTAAGTTTATTTGAACAGAGATTTAACACTTTTGAAATTTCAGGTGTGATCACCAAGTTTGAACTGCAACCTTCGAGAACTTTTTATAGGTAATGATTGAAGTAATTGTTGCAAATTTGCTCTTCATCTCGTTTAATCCTTAATTTATCTTCTCTTGCACTTTTTAGAATTCTTCCCGTTTGAGATAAATTTGAATCCGTTGTAAGATAGATTTGTTGTCGTTGATGTGCGAGATTAATCTGTTAATTTGAGAGATTAAACAATTGATGAAAATATCGTGAAGCCTCAGTCTTCAATATGATTCTATCTTCTACGTGCCTTCATTAGATTGGCTTGAAAAACTGGCATTGGTAGGTTGGCGCAACTATTTCTGAATTGTGACGAGACAGTCCATTTTGCTTAGATTTTAGTGTTGAAAGGTCGACATTCTGTCCTTACAACTTTTTCCTTGGACCACATAAATTCTCCTTTTGCTTTCCTAACAGACCATCTTTGAGACATGAAAAACATCAACAAGAAATATTTTTTTCAAAAAGCAAGGGTTAAAAGCATAGGCGCTATCATAGTATTAACTTAAGATACTCAACATATAATACAATAATATATTGTTGCGTGATTTCTAATTTTACCTCTGCTGAGTATAGCTTTACTTAACAAGCTACATTAGTTATTTATACAAGTATTTAACTCAGCATGATTGATTTAAAGTTAATCTAAACAACTGACTATAGTACCAACTTAACTACTGCTATTATTATATTTTATATTCTGAAAAACCTTAACTTAAGATTGCTGAGCAATCTCTTCAACAAGTTACAAAACAATTATTTATTAATCGTAACATTAAATATATTACAACACAAACACAAACACAATTGTTGAACAAATATGCAACAACAACTTAATGTTTACAGTGATATAGCTCTAGAAATGATTTGAAGTCCAATACAAGACAAATCTATTAAACTCACCTCAATTACGATAACACCAACCCCAACAATAGATACAAATAGGATTAAAGTTGTTTTAAGGGAGTGAAATGCAAAATAAACAAAAGACCAAGGACTAATTTTATAAAAATGATATCTTTTAGGGTTTATCATCATCTCAACAATAAAATACCTTCTACCCCTATATATCTCCCATGCCTACAATCTCTGAATACAGAATACTCTCCGAGGTGGAGCACTGTAACCTTATCTTCTTCTTCCCATAGCTCAATTTCTCCTCTTTTCTTCTTCCCCCGTTGGTTGAAGGTTCCAAAAATGGCTTCTTCAGTTATTGGAGTTTCGTCAATTTTCCACAATCCATCATCATCCATTGAGCTTTCGAGTAGAAGGAACAATATTACCCAAATTTCTAATCTACCCACTTCTTCTTTTCCTCTTAATTTGCATGATAAACCTCATTTCAATTCGTTGGTTCTTCATTACAGTAAAAAGGGGCAGTCTTTTGTTCCTTCTGCAATTGCCTCCCCTAATTCCATTCTTAGTGAAGAGGCTTTTAAAGGACTCGGTGGCCGCCTTTCTGGTTTTGAAGATGACGAAGATGATGATGTCAGTGGCGGGGATTATGAGTCTGGTTTTGAAGATGGTGAAAGTTTTGTTAATGCTGATGAACTTGCTGTTTCCAAATTGGGTTTGCCTCAAAGACTCGTTGATTCTCTTGAGAAACGTGGAATTACTGAGCTTTTCCCCATTCAGGTAATTTATTTCATTCAATTGTTTGTGCTATTTCCAAGGGAGAGGTGAAAGTTTGTGTTTTGGCTTGTTTTTTTTTCCTGTTTGAGTAATGTTTCTTAAAATTCTTCCTATTGAGTTAATATCTTTGTTCTATATATATGAGTTTTTGTATTGACTTGTTAATGATTTAGTTTTCTGTTTGAGAAATGCTTGTTATTGGCAGAGGAGGCAAGGTTTGAATGAAAACTTCATAAAATTTATTCCATTAAGTTCATTTCTTTGTGCTATATGATAGGGTTGGAAGTTTTTGTATTGGCTTGTTGCTGATTAAGTTAAGCTTTTTGAATAATGCTTGTAATGGCATACTAGGCATGGCTGGAATTAAAACTTCTTAAAATTCATTATAATGAGTTCTTTATTCTACCAATGCTTGTTAATGTGTACCAAAATTTTAAATGCTTTGGACGAATTTGATTTTTGATTGAAGGAAACACAATGTTCTGTAATTAGTGGTAACTAGAGTATATAATTTTGTAGTCTTTGTTTCAGAGGTTTATATTTGGTTATTGAGTTGATTTTCAGCCTTTACTATTTTTCGAATTTCGCAGAGAGCTGTTTTAGTACCAGCATTACAAGGCCGGGATCTTATTGCCCGTGCTAAGACTGGGACAGGGAAGACACTAGCCTTCGGTATTCCAATAATTAAGCGCCTTACTGAAGAAAATGAACAAACAAGTTCCCAAAGGTACTAAAATCAATCAAAGCCTGAGTATTGAATTGAGAAAACATGTTTGAATTTGTTCTGTGGGCCAGTTTGGCTGTGCTTTACCCAACTGCTTTTATGAAAAGCTCCATTTTTAAGCTTTTCCTATAAGCAAATTAGTTGATTCTTGAAAAAATAATTCAGGAAGTTTCTAATTAAATAGTACGAAGGAATGAATTGTGATGTTAAAAGCCAAAATATACAGTTCTATAAAAAGTTTGTGAGAGCAATATATTCGGACAACACCTTGAAAAGCAATACCAAACATGCCCTATCTGTGAGTTTAATGTGCATATAGATCTTTTTTGGACCATGTGATATAGTCAATTTCCACATTCGGTCCCTTTTCTATACATGTTAATCATTTGGTCCTTGTTCTATGTAAATAGTTACCTTTTAAGTCCTTGTGCTATACTTTTACACCCTTTTAGTCCTTGTGGTATGCAATCAGTTAATTTTTTGGACTGCATGTGGTATAAATGATTTTAGCAAAATATCACATAATATGTACTAAAGGGACTAAAAAAGGTAACACGTCGAATAACACGGGATCCAATTGTGTAACATGTATTGCAATATGACCAAATGGAGAAACTAATCATACCATATGCTGAATTTTAATGTGTTTCTTTTGCTTGTCACAGACAAACTGGTAGGCTTCCGAGAGTTTTAGTCCTGGCACCTACCCGTGAATTAGCGAAACAAGTGGAAAAAGAAATAATGGAATCTGCACCTTACTTAAACACAGTTTGTGTCTATGGAGGGGTTTCATATGTTACACAAAAGAACGCTCTTTCTCGCGGTGTTGATGTTGTTGTTGGAACGCCAGGTCGCATCATTGACTTGATTAACAGCAACAGCCTCAAATTGGGAGAAGTTGAATTTTTAGTCCTCGATGAAGCTGATCAAATGCTCTCATTTGGATTTGAGGAAGATGTTGAAGTAATTTTGGAAAATCTTCCATCGAAAAGACAGAGTATGCTTTTTTCTGCAACTATGCCTACTTGGGTGAAAAAACTAGCAAGGAAATATTTGGACAACCCTCTGCAAATTGACTTAGTAAGTCCCATATTGATTCTTTCCGATTTTGAAATCACGAATTTATCGAATTTGCGTTGAATTTTGTAGGTTGGCGAACGAGAAGAGAAGTTGGCAGAAGGAATCAAACTATATGCCATATCAACCAATGCATCATCGAAGCGGAGCATTCTTAGTGATCTAGTGACTGTATGCGACAGCATTTAAATGTTTAAAAACAATATTTTGTTAATGAATGTTTATAAGTATTGGAACTTGTTATTTTTGCAGGTCTATGCTAAGGGTGGGAAGACCATTATATTTACTCAGACCAAACGAGATGCTGATGAAGTCTCGCTAGCATTATCGAATAGCATAGCTTCCGAGGCGTTGCATGGAGATATATCTCAGCATCAGAGAGAAAGAACCTTAAATGGCTTTCGCCAAGGAAAATTCACTGTACTTGTCGCCACAGATGTTGCAGCTCGTGGCCTCGACATTCCAAACGTCGATTTGGTACTCTCACTGATTCATTGAACGTATTTGCTTGTACAAACCCTGTTTTTTCGCGCAAGTTTTGAACTTTAAGCCTTGTTTTATCGTTGTTGGCCAGGTTATTCACTACGAGCTTCCAAATGATGCTGAAACTTTTGTGCATAGATCTGGCCGAACTGGACGGGCTGGAAAGGAAGGAAATGCCATTCTAATGTTCACAAGCAATCAAAAGAGGACAGTCTTTTCGCTCGAGCGCGATGTTGGCTGTAAATTTGAATTCGTAAGTCCACCATCAAATGAAGAGGTCCTTGGTTCGTCAGCTGAGCAAGTGGTTGCTACTTTAAATGGAGTTCATCCCGAGTCTATTCAGTATTTCGCCCCGACTGCCCAGAGATTAGTTGAAGAACAAGGAACTAATGCCCTTGCTGCAGCTCTCGCACATTTGAGTGGATTTTCTCAGCCTCCATCGTCCCGCTCTCTTATAAACCACGAGCAGGTAACTTCCAGCCGAAAAATTAGTCTTAATTTTTCGACTTCTTTTCCCTTTAGTAGTTCTTGCTGCTTGTGACAATTGTAATTTTACGACGGCTAAATGCATAAAGACCCTCCCAAACTTGGCAACATTTTCAATTAGCCCCCTTAACCAAGGTCCCCCCACAACTCCACGTGTCAGATTCTGGTTGGGTTGACTTTGCAAAGATGTCATTTTTCTTGTTTTTCATTGACACATGGCGTTGAGGGGGTAAACTGGTTCAGAGCTTAATTGAAACTTTTGAAAGTTCAGGTTGGCATCTGGCAAATGTTGCCAAGTTTGAGGGTGCTGATGCATTTGGCCTTTTACGACAAGTAACAACTCAACTAAATCTTTCGCTATGTTCTGGAATCTAAATTCCTTGAATTTCAGGGATGGATAACATTGCAGTTGACTCGTGATCCAGCTCTCTCTAGAGGGTACCTATCTGCTAGATCCGTTACTGGTTTTCTTTCCGACGTTCATACTCCTGCAGCTGATGAAGTTGGGAAAATACACTTAATCGCTGATGAAAAGGTATCATTTTGCATAATGCTGCATGTGTTTGTCTTGCACTCTGGCTTTTCCGTTAAGCAATCGATGCTTGCTGTATCAGGTCCAAGGGGCAGTTTTCGATCTTCCAGAGGAGATTGCAAGGGAATTACTGAATATGCAACTTCCACCTGGAAACACTATTTCAAAAATCTCGAAGGTTATTTTTTTTATTTCGGTTGTTCTCTAATGGTTGCCATTGATATTTAAATCTGCGGATTTCGCAACAAGACGAGTTAAAGAATGTTTTTTTTATTTGCAGTTGCCTTCATTGCAAGATGACGGGCCTCCAAGTGACAACTATGGCAGGTTTTCTAATAGGGATCGGTTTTCAAGAGGAGGCAGGGGAGGTGGAAGGGGTGGTGGTCAACAAGGCGGTTTCAGATCATCCAGTAACTGGGGTGGTAATGGTGGTGGTCGAGATTCCGATTTCAAGGACAATTCATTCAGGCGCGGTGGCCGAAGCAATTCTTCTAGAAGCAGTAGCGATGATTGGCTGATAGGCGGTAAAAGTTCAAGCTGGTCTTCACCTAGGGGCAGGTCTTCACCCCGGAACAGGTATATAATTCTGCTTAAGAAAAATCTTAAAAACAATGTCACGTGTCACTTTCTGGTTGATTTGACATTTCAAATAGGTTATTTCTCTCTCCAACCAGAAGTTGACATGTCTGTTTCACTTTCTTGGGGTTATTTTAAAACTTTATGAAAGTTCAGGGGGCAAATAGTCGTTCGGAGGATCTTTATTATTTTGTGGTACTAACTTTTGTGCCAAATGCTAATATTTGGATTTTGTTGACAGGAACTTTGGTGGTGAAAGGAGTTTTGGCGGCGGTGGGAGGAGCTTTGGCGGTGCTTGTTTCACCTGTGGGCAGCCTGGACATAGATCATCAGATTGCCCTAACAAGTTAGATTTTTAGCTTCTAAAATAGAGGTTATAAGAGTGTGATGCTGCTGGGAATTGGGCCTGCCCTGCCATTTTTGTCTGCAAACTAAGCATTATTCCCTGTTGAAGAGTTGGCCAAAAACCAGTTTTTTAATTGCTCTTCCTTTCACACTCTGAAGTTGTGCCTTTACCATCCCAAAATGTTGCTGGTGATTAGTAGGATAATCCATTGTAATGGATATATTTTGGTAAAGACAGTTTATCTTTTCATTATATTAATGTGCTATCTTGTTAACAAAAAAAAAAAAAAAAGTAGAAAGAAGATGCAAACCATGATTTGAAAAGAAAAGGAACTCCATTTATGAAATGCCCATAATCATCAAGTACCCAAATCATTTGTTAAAGTACCAAGGAAACAGTTTGAAATATGGTTGGTTTGAAGGGCTTGCTCTACATTTCTAAAATCTATAATTTATACAATAAAATACTTTACAAAACTTGCACTTATTCATAAATTTCACTCATCTTGAAACGTTAGTTAACAAGTCATTTTATGCAATTTCGAAGGACATAATAGACAGTAAACAAGTCTCAGAAATTGCACAGCAGCAGATTATAGTTCTGAATGATGCTGACAACACAAAATAAACATTTGAAATGTAACAAATGTAATAAATACTGAGTGAAGAGAAATACATTAAAAATATTTCTGATCAATATCCCAATTAGGCATTACCACATTAGAGTAATCTTATCATAACACTCACTTACATGCACATAAATGGAACTATACCGAAAAGATATAAAAATTCGCTATCCTACGAAATACTTCAAACATCCGCAAGATTAAAGACAATCCAGGGACTCACTCTAATTGCAATTCCCGAAACACGAAAGAAAAGTCAAGTCAAGAAAACTAACCCGGCATTGCTCACTTCTTTTGGGAGTGCCCAAACAAATGGCATTGCCCGCATCGAACAACTCTCTTAGGCCGCTTAGAATTCTCCACTCAAAGAACATTCCTTTTCGGTCTTTTAGGGGGCCGACGAGTTTTCGGCGGCCTTATCGTTATATCGACCTCACATTGTTCCTTCCACATGCTTCTGTCGGGAATAGGATTTATAATTTGCGAGTAAGCCTCGGCTCCTCGCAATAACTTGCAACTGTAAAACAAGGCTCGGCAAACAACTGGGCGTCTTGTCCACACGAAATAAGCACCGCGGCGGCATGCGCACAAGGCAAGCCGTAGATTTGCCATCGCTGACACGAACATTCCCGACTTCTTATGTCCATGATATTCGTTAGCTCGCTCGATACGATCTCGAACTTGATTTCATTGGCGGTTTATATAATGAATCGGGTCCATGTATTGACGGTTTATATAATGAATCGGGTCCATGTAATTATTTAGATACAATGTATTCATATTCTATATATAAAATGAGGTTCAATGTACAAAAACATAATTTAGAATTTCTATGGGTATTAGCAAATATTGAATATTTAAACCAAATCTC
>CATIWQ010559663.1:0-13669 GCA_949673415.1 Euphorbia schlechtendalii | reverse complement strand
TTTTGCATAACTCATTGGTTATCCTCTCTTTCTTTTGATTTTTCACTCTTAATACCCTCATCCTTTATTGATCAATTTCAAAGTATTATGGCTATAGTTTCCCAACACTTTAAACACACTAAATACTTATAGGACTTATTCCAGATTTGCATATACAACTCATTGTAAGAATACTACTAGATATTAATCCACTTAAACTTATCGGTAGCATTAAACTAAAACTGTACAACTAATACTAATTCATGTTGCATTGAAATGTAAATTGAAACTTACTTGGAATTTTTCTTACGAATGTTACTCACCACTCATCCTTACCAAATTGATAAATGTTGTGCTAATAACGCTCAAATTCAACATGCGCTCAAATTCGAAACAAAAATTTTGTCCGAAGTTTGCACTAACATCAAACTTGTAATACCTAACACTCAAAATAACCTTGGACAAATGTTAGTATAGTATAGGTATGGATAATGTTTAAATAACAATAAATCAAGAAAAATTTTCAAATCAAGAAAATTTTTCAAATTCTTCGATTTTTTTCATTTTATTTATTTTTTTGGATTTTCAGGAGATACAATTGCTCCCCACACTAAAGAACACAATGTCCTCATTGTGGAAGACTTTATTCAATTGAAAATGTAAAAACAAACAACTAGTCTAAAAAAATATGAAAAAGAAAAGTAAAGAGAAAACCCATTCTATTGAGAAGGAGAATCCAGGGGACTAGGAGTAAAATGACAATTTTACTTTCGAAAGAAGGATAATAATTTTTGAAGCATCAATTTATTATTCTTCTTAAGAATCTTCATATCTCTTTTCATTACTCCAAGTTCTTCTTGAGAATTGTCTAATTTTTATTGCATGCTTGCCTTCTAATCTTCCAGAGCTTCATCTTCTTCTTCTTCTTCTTCTTCTACTTCAAGCACTAGAGCTTTTCCATTTCGAAGGCTAACGGTTGGATTAGATGGTTCGACGGTAGAATCTTCATGAGCCAAGTTTAGTTTTTTGGTGCTGTTGGAGTAGGATTAGAAAGAATATGCATTGTCGTTCTCTTGAAGAAGAATAGTCTTCTTCAAATAAGTCCCATCCATATAGCGAAAATACTCACCTGGTTGTTAGACATAGGGGAGTTCACCTCTTTCACCCAAGATGATAGCGGTGATCATTTTGGCTGCTCCAATCTTGTTTCTCGTGCTTGTAGAATTCTTCTTCATCATATCCCATATTATATCCACGAATTCCGCTTATTGCTTCATCAAAGCGCAAGAATAAACAAACAAATCTTTCTTTTAGACTTTGGTATTCTTTGCTCGATAAAATACCGAAGAGGAAAGGTATTTGTGGAGAAGAAGAATGCACTCATCCTTAATAAGTTTATTAGGAGAATTTTTGGGATCAAAGACTCACTTACTCGATAAATATGCCCAAACTTGATTTCGTTGAAAAGAATCTATCATGCTCGAAGAATTAACAATTTCGAATCTGAACCATTCACCCATCATCTCTCTTGTTACTATGTAATCCTTGATTATGGAATTGAATCTCCCTCTTCCTTGCATCTTCATAGTCGAATGTTACTAGACATTCAAGAATCTAATCTCAATTTTGTGGAAAACATAAATCCACAAACTTTGTGAGTCCAAGAATCGAAAGATAAACCTCCATCTCTCTACGAAGATTCATTATTTCCAAGAAGACCAAATCTATGAATATCATTCCTGTGATATCCAATTTGTTAATCTTTTGAGAGTATTTACCTTCTTCTCTTATCCTTAAAGGGAAAGGACAATCATACTCCTCTTGGTATGTTTGGCTTTCTCTTCTATTTGCAGATTTCTTCAAAGGCATCTTAATTGTTTTGAAGTGTAAAGGTTAAGAAGGAAAAAATTAATGTTGAAGGTTGAAGATGATGAATTTTCAGAGATTTTGTAAGGTTTTTGAATATTGTGGTGGCTAGGGTTCAACATAGACCTATTTATAGAGGTTTAAGGGGTCTCTAATTGGTCATAATTAACAATATAGCCATTTATGCTCAAAACTAGTCATTAATGGCGGTTTTAGCCATTTGTCATGATCTGTAACGGTTATAATATGCCCGAGTCGTGATCGGGAAGGATTGTCACGATCATGATCTTCCTCACGATTGAAATAGAAAGTTTACTACAAATTGTCATGAGCACGAGTTGAATGTCACGGTCGTGATCTTCTTTAATTCTTCAAATTTTCAATTTTTAGACTTCTACCTAAAATAACTTAAGAAACACAAACACAAATGAACATTGTTAAATACAAATGATAAATATTTACTATTTTATACCTTGAGTAGTCATGGTGAAGATAGCAATTGAACATCAACATCTTGTTGTTCAAATTTTCATTTCACATTTAACAAACAATTATAAACAAACTATGAAACACAAACAAAATCAAACTATACAAACTCCTAAATCTAAAAGATGAAATTTATTCAAAGGAAACGATTCTATCATTTGGTCAATTTTATAGTAAGATTCCCTTAGAACTTTCTCGACATCAATCAACAAAGTATGAATGTCATCGATTTTCCTATTGATTGAAATCTGCTCTTCCATAAGGTCATTCAACCTTCCACAGAGGTTGGAAACTTTACACTCTTCCTCCTGCATAATTTCCCTCTCTCTTTGTTTATCCACTTCCTCTCTTTCATCCCATAATTTCCAATTATAGGTTATTCTCTCTTATCCAATGCACCTTACTAGGAAATCATGCTTGAAAAAGACTTCCGCTGTTAACTCTAGAATCATGTCTTCACTAGTAAAGATTTCTATGGCATAAGGCATTCTCCTAATCTGGCCCAACAGATTCGCCATTGTCCGACACCTGTACGCTATCCTACCAAGATCACTTGCGGTAGACATAAAAGTCTCCATCATAATCCCTGATACATCTATAGGTATGCCATTCTAAACTGCTTCTAAGATAAACCATTCTTCAGGAATGATAGTGTCGAAACTAGTCCTACCAAAAAGTGCACTACTTAGATAGAAGTGTAAAGCAAATAAACAGGGATCATGGATCCATCGGCTATAGGCAGACTAGTATTTGTATTTGACTTGGCTAGTAAGGTGATTCCAAGTTGGTAACAGCATCTTATAGAAGCAATCCCTCGGAAATCCCAAGTACTTATCAAGAGCCTTCCTTGTTAGTTTATATTCTTTCCCATGATGTTGATAGACTAAACAGTTCTTCCTATCGTTCTTCCATGCCAGTGTGACCAACATTTCCATGCAGTTGTTCACGCTATTCCCTAGAGTCATGTTCGAGTAAATGACAAAGTTGAGTACTCTTAGATAATACATAACTCTATCATAAATGCCAAGATGAATGAACCTGTTCTTATGGATAGTATAGGAACTTTTGAACTCAACATCTCAAATGATCTCGAAATGGTATCCCTCTTCTCTTGAATGGATCAGGAATGGAGCCTCGTATTGATAAGTGTATAATTACACTTATTATTATAAATATTTTACACATTAAACATTATAGTTTAAGTCATTTTTATACTTCATATAAAAGATTTCACGTGGTATGTAATTGTTTTTAATGCAAATGCAGATACTAGGTAAGTCTTGGAAGTAAAATGATCAAAAGTTGAATTATATGAAAAAAGAGTAAAAAGGTGTAAAAAGATGTGTGGAACCAAAGGATCAAAGATTTCAAAGATCGGTAGAAATCTCGAAGAGGATTAATATGAAAAAGGCATGTCACAATCGTGACACACATATCACGGTCATGACTTGTTAGCTTTCACAATAGAAAGATGACAATCAAGTGTTCACGATCGTGAAATATATTCGTGGTTGCAACCTTGACGATTTTTTGTCAACTCTTATCTTCTTTCAACCGTCGGATAAAATCGATCAACCGCCATAAATCACCATCAACTGTCAAATGAATAAACACTTATTGGAAGTCAACCAATCATGAATTGGTGCCTATCCATTATGGATAAAGCCAAAGCCTTTCATTTAATCACAAAGAAGTGATGCAATCTTTCTCCAATGGACAAGACTCTTCGTCTAGATGGATGCATCCCTTCATACTCTATAAATAGGGCTCCAAACTTCATTTTCATGGACAATTGGTGTGTGTGAGGAAAGTGTAGAATATATGGTGTGAATATAGTTCTAGAGAGAAAATCGTATAGTTTTCGCTTCGTTCTAAGTTAGCGAGAAAATGTATAAGTGATTCGAATGTTATTTCGATCACTATATTTCTCTACATATTCGAGCAAATTTTGTATAAGTGTAATTGCAAATCACTTATCAGTAAAATTTTTCATTCTTCAATATTCATTTGTTCAATATTCACAAAGAATAGCATCCTTGCGAAGGTTCTGTACGAGTCGAGACTGAATTCAAAGCAGAAGCAGAAATTGTGGGAATTGATGACTCCCATTAAAAAGTGGATACGGTTTGATCAACTTTAGCTTTCACTTGCATACCTTACAACTTTGCTTTGCTTTCTACTTATACTTTCTATTTCCAAGTTTATGATATTTCTATGTATCATAATGTGTATTTCGTATTAGTCATTTATATTAATCAAGTTATATACTTTTGAGTGAACTTTAAGAGTTGTTTTGGGTTTAACGAGATTATGTATAATCACTATATCTATGATTATAATGCTGTTTAGTAAGCAAACATTTTTTAAGTGGTAACTTGCTAAATGTGGCTCTGTGAGAGTGACCCTTATTAAGCATAGTAATATTGTTATCCAAGTTTATATAATTGTCTTAACTCGTTTGCTCTAGATTTAGAAAAGTTATTTCATGTGTTGCTATGCAGTGAATAATTGAATATCTGAGTGTCTAGAACTGAATTTGTTAAAGTAGTCTAGTGTACGTAATATCTTTGATAATTTTGCATGTTTTCTTTGCTATACTTATTCATTGTGTTAAACTATGCTGATTCCTTCTACTCTAATCTATCTATTCAACTATCCATTTAACTACCAATCCAACCCACCAAAATAAAATCAAACTATTTTATTTTTCCTTGTTCCGTTCCTCTTGTTGATCTTTAGAGCTAGTTCCTTCCTTGTGGGATCAATATCTTTTAAAACTACATCCCAACTGTATACTTGTAGTTATCATCATTTTTCTATTTGATAAGTGGTATTAACAACATCTATACTTTAAAGCCAAAATCTTGTGAATAAGTTATTAAACTTATCAGTAGAAAAGTGACGAACAAGTTTTTGGTGTCGTTGCAAGGGATAAGTCTTTCTGAATAAGTGTAGTAAAAAACTTTGTGAACACGTACCATTCTTGAAGATTCGTCAGTGGAACTAGACTTGATTTGTTTGGTACAACCATTTTAAGAAAGAAATGTTTGAAAGGAATAAAGGAATTTTGGATTTGCAATAGATTGCAATTGGAAAGGAAGAATTCAGATTGCAGAAGTGAGTAAAAGATGAACAGTTATACATCAATTTATAGAAGGTAGTGGAATAACTGTCGAATAATTGCTCAACTGCTGCAGTTATCGCACAGGTCGTGATCGCGAGCATCTATTGCGATAGTGACTAACAAAATTTGAGAAATAGATTGTTATAATTAGGAATTCACGAGCGTGAATGGAAATCATGTACGCGAATGGGAAAAATAGAAGAAAATCTTCTATCCATCAAGAATTCAGATGTAATAATATGATGTACCACCTCCAAGATGATTATTTCTTATTCTTTTCACATCCAAGTTAGGATTGACAAATTATACAGTTTAGGAAAGAAATAAAATAGATATAATTAAAAAAATTTACCGTATCTCTGGTGATTTGATCTCTAAAACACACTTGCCTTCCTCAGTAACGGCGCCAAAAACTTGTTCGCCACTTTTCTACTAATATGTTTAATAACTTGTTCGCAAGATTTTGGATTTAAAGTACATGCTTTGTCAATACCACTTATCAAAGAGAAAAATGATGATAACTGCAAGTATACAATTGCAATGTAGTTTTAAAAGATATCGAACCCACAGGGAAAGAACCAGTTCTAAAGACTAACAAGAGTAAAGGAACAAAGAAAATAAAATAAATGATTTTATTGTTTTATTGGGTAGGTTGGGATATGGTGGTGGATAAATGTATGTAGATTAGAGTAGAAGAAATTAGTATAGATTATCCCTATGAACACGCATAGCAAAGAAAACATGAAAAATCAACAAAGATATTACGTACACTAGACTAATTTAACAAATTCGGTTCTAGATATTCAGATATTCAATTATTTACCGTAGAGCAACACATGAAATGACTTTTCTAAATCTAGTGCAAACGAATTAAGACTATTATACAAACCTGGATAACAATACGACTATGCTTAGTATGGGTCACTCTCACATAGCCATATTTAGCAAGTTACCATTCCAAAAATGTTGGCTCACTAAACAGTGTTATAATAACAGATCCAGTGATTATACACAATCTTGTTAACCCCGAAACTACTCTTAAAGTTAACTCAAAAGCATATAACTTGATTAATATAAAAGACACAACACGAAATACACATTATGACACATAGACATATCATAAACTTTGAAATAGAAAGTATAAGTAGAAAACAAAGCAAAGTTGTAAGGTATGCAAGTGAAAGAAAAAGTTGATCAAACCGTATCCACTCTTTAATGGGAGTTGTCAATTTCCGCAATTCTTACATCTACTTTGACTTCAATCTCAACTAGTACAGAACCTCCACTAGGAAGCTATTCTTTGTGAATATCGAATAAACGAATATTGAAGAATGAAAACTTTTATTGATAAGTGATTTGCAATTGCTGTTATACAACAATCGCTCAAATGTGTAGAGAAATCTAGTGATCGAAATAAGGTTCGAATCACTTATACATTTTCTCGCTAACTTAGAACGAAATGAAATCTACACAATTTTTCTCTCTATCTATACATACACGTAAACACACATATATACCCTCTATGTCACATTAAGTGCCTGCACACCATATATGCCATGAAAATGGTTGACTTTGGAGCCCTATTTATAGAGTACGAAGGGTTGCATCTATCCAAACGAAGAGTTGTGTCCATTAGTGAAAGATTGCATCACCTCATTGTAATTGGTTGAAGTGGTTTGATCTTATCCATAATGGAAAGGAACCTTTTCATGATTGGTTAACTTCCAAAAGGTGTCTTATCATTTGGTAGTTGATGGCGGTTGATCGTTTTAATCTGGTGGTTGAAAGAAGAGAAGAGTTGACCAAAAAAATGTCAATGTCATGACCACGAATGATTGTCGCGACCATGAATACTTGTTTGGCAACTTTCTGTTGTGAAAGTTAACAAGTAGAGATCGTGATACGTGTGTCACAATCATTACATGCCTTTTTCACATGATTCCTCTTTATGATTTCTACCAATCTTTGACATCTTCGATCCTTTACCAAGTCCTTAAGTTCCACACATCTTTTTGCACCTTTTTCACTCTTTTTGAATAGATTTCCAACTTTAATCATTTTACTTCCAAGATTTACTAGTACTTGCATTTGCATAAAAAAACAACTACATGCTATGTGAAATCTTTTATATGAAGTATAAAAATAACTTAAACTATTGTGTTTAATGTGTAAAATTACCATGATAATAAGTGTAATTATACACTTAAAGAGTACAGGTCTCTCTCACATAGCCATATTTAGCAAGTTACCATTCCAAAAATGTTGGCTCACTAAACAGCGCTATAATCACAGATCTAGTGATTATACACAATCTTGTCAACCCTGAAATCACTCTTAAACTTTACTCGAAAGCATATAACTTGATTAATATAAATGATGTAAGACAAATTACTCGTTACGACACATAAACATATCATAAACTTCAAAATAAAAAGCATAAGCAGAAAACAAAGTAAAGTTGTATGATATGCAAGTGAAAGCTAAAGCTGATCAATTGGCGAAGAGTTGCATCACTTCATTTTGATTAGATGTAAAGATTCATCCTCATCCACAATGGAAAGGTACCTTTTCATGATTGGTTAACTTCCAAATGGTGTCTTTTAGGTTGGTAGTTGATGGCGATTGATCATTGTTATCTAGCAGTTGGTAGTTGAAAAGAGATAACCAATAACTGTCACAAGTCACGACTGTGAATCACTTACCATGATCATGAACATTGGTTGGCAGTTTTCTATTTATGAAGAGTGACAAGTCATGACTGCGGATAAGTGTCACGATCATGAAATGCTGTTTCTTCATTATTCTTCTTTGCAACTTTGCCGATCTTTGACAACTTCGATCCTAAGCCAAATCATTGTGTTCCATGCATCTTTTTGTACCTTTTTCACTCTTTTTCCATAGAACTCCCCTTTTGTTCATTTTACTTCCAAGATTTACCTAGTTTCTACATTTGCATAAAAAATGACTACATACCACGTGAAATCTTTTAAATGAAGTATAAAATGAAACAAAACCATATCATTTCATATTTGAAAATGTCATGATAATAAGTGTAATTATACACTTATCACACCCCCACACTTAACTTTTGCCTTGTCCTCAAGGCAAAAAAAACAAAAGTGTATAAATTAGTATTCAAGTTCGTACCTCATTTGGCGAAAGACTATTGTAGTGAGTACCACATTCCCATGTTGCATAAGATTCAAGTAAAAGTCCGAAATTTCCCACAAATTAGTAATGTGCAATTTATATAGTCCAGTTGCATACCTTTGCTCTTAATGGAGGGTCAAGCGAATTGCATCCTCATATAAGTGTTATATGCTTACTCAAATATTACCTTCTCTCAAGTATAGTATAAAGTATTAAGGACAAAGGGAGCACACTTTGTTTAGAAAGTTTGTTCTCAAGACATTTTTAGGTAACCTAGGATGCTAAAAACACTCTTAGTGGTTGCATTTTATGCTCCATACCACTTTCTCTCATTTTTTTCTTTTAAGCATATGTTTTTGAAGTACAGATTTGTACTTTGCACCCATTTTCGTGCTATGCTACTTTTTCTTTTTTCACTCATTGAATGGTTGCAGTTTCTGCTCCTTACCATTCCTCACCTTTTGCATTACTCATTAGTTATCCTCTCTTTCTTTTGATTTTTTTTTCTCTTAATACCCTCATCCTTTATTGATCACTTTCAAAGTATTATGGCTTTAGTTTCCCAACACTTTAAACTCACTCAATACTTATAGGACGTATTCGAGAATAGCATATAAAACTCATAGTAAGAACACTACTAAATATTACTCCACTTAAAACTTATCGATAGCATTAAAATAAAACTATATAACTTATACTAATTCATGTTGCATTGAAATATATATCGAAACTTACTTGGAATGTTGCTTATGAATGTTACTCACAACTCATCCTTACAAATGCTAAAAGTTGTGCTAAAATGCTCACACTCTTAACGTGTGGTCATACTTGCAACACTTTGTTCGAAAATGCACTAACATCAAACTTGAAATAGCTAACACTCACAATAACCTTGGAACATATGTTAATATAGTATAGGTATGGATAATGTATAAATAACATAAAAATCATGAAAAATTTTCAAATTCTTCGATTTTTTAATTTTTTTTTTTATTTTTGGGATTTTACAATTTCCCCCCCACACTAAAGAAGACAATGTCCTCATTGTGGAAGACTTTACTAAAACATTGAAAATCTAAACTAAACTAATCACACAAATGAAAAGAAAATAAAAGAAAGAAATTGAACCTGTTTAATCTTTCGAACTTGAATGTGGAGGACTCGGCTAGATATTCAAATTCTTCATTCTGAAGTAAGTATTCAACTTGCGGTTTAAAGAAATGTTGGATTTCGTTAGTTGATGAACATCATGCTGTATGGAGGCTATGTCTGAGCATGCTTGATCGACATCTTTGACAAACTTTCCTCTCCAAGTATCATGTGTACTCCTAGAGGCTTGTCTAGATCCACTACTTCTAATTTGAACCTCTTCATTATCTTCATCAATTTGATTTTCTTGAGAAGTAGATCCTTCTATCGATCTTAGGTTCCTTACACTTACCCCATATGGTAGAAAAGTAAATTTTCCTTCGTCTTCTTTGACCAATCCTGCTCTCTTCATATATACTCCTCCCATAAAAGTAAATTTCTCTCTTGGACTATATTGATATGGTAGTTGGTTCTTCGCACCCAAAATAATTCCGCAAATCATATTTGCACCTCTAACTCTAGCCTTTTTATGTGTAGTCAAACTAGTGATGGACTCCAAAATATACATCGGAAACTTTGGCCATAATTACGAAACCATGCATTCCAATATTACCAAATCTTTCATCTATACTTTAGTAGTTTCGTGTCAGAAGAAAAGACTTTGAGAAATAAACTCTTGAAGGTAAAGAAGGCTGTTTCTTCGAACGTTTTTGTTGGATGAGTTTTTGACATCGTATCGATCCAATCCCGTTAACTCAGTCCAAACATCCATTAAATCATAATCTTCTTCTTTATCAATCCCTTCATAGGTTTCTCCCAAATTAAACACAAATCTTTCTTTCTTGAATTCAATGGTTCCCAAGAAACGACGCCAAAAACTTGATCGCAAGGTTTTGACTATACTAATTTAGAGGGCTTATATTCGGTGATGAAGCCAAAAACCTTGTTACCCACTTTTCTATTCATAAGATAAAGTTCAAAATACAAACAGGTGTCGTTAATACCGCTTATCAAAAGAAAAATGGTGACAACTACAAGTATACAGTTTCGATGTAGTTTTAAAGATATTGATCCCACAAGGAAGGGATTTGGTTCTAAAGACCAACTGGAGTTACAGGGTAAATGAAAATAGGTAATTTTGATTGGAGGGTTTGGATGATAGATAGATGCATGAACAGACTAGAGAAGATGAAAAATAAATAGATATTCCCTCAGAAAAAGTTTAGCAGTGAAAAACATGCAAAATCATCAAGAATATTTCATACACTAGATAACTTCAATAAATACAGTTCTAGAAGCCCAAATATTCAATAATTCACCACAGAGAAACACATGAGATGACTCTTCTAAGTCTAGGGTAAACGAATTATGACACTTATAAGAACCTGGATAACTATAATACTATGCTTAGTACGGGGTCTCTCTCACATAGCCATATTTAGCAAGTTTCCATTCCAACAATGTTGGCTCACTAAACAGCGTTATAATCACAGATCCAGTGATTATTCACAATCTTGTTAACCCTAAAATAACTCTTAAAGTTAACTCGAAAGCATATAACTTGATTAATATAAATGACGCAAGATGAATTACTCATTAAGACACATAGACATATCATAAACTTCAAAATAGAAAGTATAAGCAGAAAATAAAGTAAATTTGTAAGGTATGCAAGTGAAAGCTAAAGTTGATTAAACTGTATCCACCCTTTAATGGGAGTCGTCAATTACCACAATTCCTGCCTCTACTTTGAATTCGATCTCGACTCGTACAGAACCTTCGCTAGGATGTTATTCTTTGTGAGTTTTGAATAAAAGAATGGTAAAGAATGAACACTTTTATTGATAAGTGCTTTGCAATTACACTCGTACAACAAATGCTCGAATTTGTGTAGAAATATATTGATCGAAATAGGAATCGAATCACTTATACATTTTCTCGCTATGACTTTGAAGTAGCGAAATCTGTATAATTTCTACTTTCTATCTATACATACATGTCTAACATGTATCACACTATCAATCCAAATTCTCTGCCTACAAAAAATGGTTGAGGTTGAACCCTATTTATAGAGTACGAAGGGTTGCATCTATCCAAACGAAGAGTCATGTCCATTGGCGAAGAATTGCATCACTCATTTTGATTGGATGCAAAGATTCATCCTCATCCACAATGGAAAGGTACCTTTTCATGATTGGTTGACTTCCAAAGGGTGTCTTTTTGGTTGGTAGTTGATGGCGGTTGATCATTGTTATCTAGCTGTTGGTAGTTGAAAAGAGATAACCAATAACCATCACAAGTTATGACCGCGAATCACTTGTCACGATAGTGAACATTGGTTGGCAGTTTTCTATTTATGAAGAGTGACATGTCGCGACCTCGAATAAGTGTCACGATCGTGAAATGCTATTTCTTCATGATTCTTCTTTGCAACTTTGCCGATCTTTGACAACTTCGATCCTGAGCCAAATCATTGTGTTCCACACATCTTTTTACACCTTTTTCACCCTTTTTCCAAAGAATTCCACTTTTGTTCATTTTACTTCCAAGATTTACCTAGTTTCTGCATTTGCATAAAAAATAACTACATACCACGTGAATCTTTTATATGAAGTATAAATTGAAACAAAACCATATCGTTTTATGTTTGAAAATGTCATGATAATAAGTGTAATTATACACTTATCAATATGCTCGATTTTGAATTTAGCAAGGCCTGTGTGGCCTATATAAAAAAATCGAACGTGATAATGAGTTTTTTTTTTAAATAAAACGGTTCATTTTATTAGCATTTCTCATTTTATTTAATGAAATTGTACGCATGGTAAAGTGGTGAGGACTATTATCCAAGAATATATTTTATTCCCTTCGTGGGGGTATTCTAACATACATCTCCTTGAATAAAGAATTATAGATTAAGAAGAATTGCAACATTGGAATAAAATAATATACTGAAAATCCTAGGTCCACAGATGAAAATAGTAGAAGAAATAGAGCACCGAAAGCATGAAATTAGCAATTCTAGGAACTCAAAGGCTTACCCTTACGGAATGAATCCACTTCGAAGATATCCGATTGAACTTAGGAAGTCCTCCTCGTCTTTTAGTTTAGGTGAAAAAAAGTTGTTGTAAAGTTCAAAAAAATAGTTGTCTAGTTCTCGGAATCTGATGTAGTTCTCTAAGCTATATTTTGTTCTAAAAATTTTCTGGTCCCGTTTATCGAACAATTCCCAACTATTTATAGGAAAAATCCTGAAAATCCAAAAAAGGAAGGGAATTTTGGCGAGGAGGCTCACCAGAAAAAAGTCTAGCGAGGCTCCTCGCCAAATTTCTTGCAAGGCTGGCCTCGCTAGGGAGCTTGGCGAGCCTCGCCAAGCTCTTTGGCGAGCCTCGCCAAAGCCCTTAGACATCTGGATACTCGAAAATTGTGTGATTCAAGGAAAAATCCCGAAAAGCATCATCATTAAACGCGCGAGCTGGTACGAAATCTCATGCTTACAACTACCCCTCGTGTGATCACTACCGGTCGAATAGCCAGTATGATCACACAAAAAGAGCGAAGGGATAGAGAGAATACTTGACCGGTGTGGTTGGTGATTTCTTATTTCTAATTGGTGATAACATGGGCCTTCCTTTTAGGCATCGTGTTTAATTGGGTCATTCATTTCTTTCTTTGGAGAATATTTGGCGTTTACTACCCCTTGTGGGCGGACCTGATGTGGTTGTTTTGAACCCTTTTTGGGTTGACATCCAATTGATTTTGCTTGTTGTCAAGCGGGAGATTGAATTGTTTCCCTGTGGCAAATCAAGGAAAATATAACGTTAATATATTTTATAATGTTTTAATATATATATATATATATATATATATATATATATATATATACATATATATGTATGTATGTATGTATGTATGTATACATACATACATACATACATACATACATACATACATACATACATACATACATATATA
>CATIWQ010559662.1:0-14675 GCA_949673415.1 Euphorbia schlechtendalii | reverse complement strand
ATAGACATATCATAAACTTCGAAATAGAAAGTATAAGTAGAAAGCAAAGCAAAGTTGTAAGGTATGCAAGTGAAAGCTAAAGTTGATCAAACCGTATCCACTCTTTAATGGGAGTCGTCGATTCCCGCAATTCCTACGTCTGCTTTGAATTTGGTCTCGGCCCGTACAGAACCTCCGCTAGGATGCTATTCTTTGCGAATATCGAACAAATGAATATTGAAGAACGAAAACTTTTATTGATAAGTGATTTGCAAGAACACTTATATGACAATCGCTCAAGAATATAGAGAAATCTAGTGATCGAAACAAGGATTAGAATCACTTAAACATTTTCTCGCTAACACTTAAGTACATAGCAAATCTAACTATACACACTATATCTCTCTTTGTTTGCACTCTATACCACACTAATCTAATTATGCACTTATTGAATGCACTTGAATCCATGAAATTGTTGAGGATTTGGAGCCCTATTTATAGAGTATAAAGGGTTGCGTCTATCCAAACAAAGGGTCACATCCATTGGTGAAAGATTGCATCTCTTCAATGTGATTGGTTGAGAGGCTTTGATTCAATCCATAATGGATAAGCACCTTTTCATGATTGGTTAACTCTTGATAAGTGTCTTTTCGTTGGTAGTTGATGGTGGATGATGGCGGTTGATCATGCTTATATGGCGGATGGTAGTTAAGAAGATAATACCAAGAAACCATCCATGTCATGACCGCGATATGTAATTCATGACCTTGAACCTTTGATTGGAAAACTTTTGTTTTTGAAGTGAACATGTCGCAACCGCGAGGTATTGTCGTGACCGTGAATTGAGTTTTCTTCAGAAATCTCCTTGAAACTTCACCGATCTTTGACTGCTTCGATTCTAAGCCAAATCTTCAAGTTCCACGCATCATTTTGCACCTTTTTCACTCATTTTTCATAGAATTCCACTTTAGTTCATTTTACTCCCATGATTTACCTAGTATCTGCATTTGCATCAAAAACAACTACAAACCATGTGAAATATTTTATATGAAGTATAAAAATGACTAAAACTATAGTTTTTATTGTATAAAATTATAATGATAATAAGTGTAATTATACACTTATCATATGCCTAGGATTTATTTTCCTTCGGGTATTGCATATATTATTACGAAAAATGTAATTAATAGGTTAGCGTGCAGTTGCATCCCCCGATTTTTGTAATTTTTGTAATCTTTACTTTTCCGTATTTACTTTCTGCATTTATTTAGTGCTTTATGTATGGTTTACTACTTTCCTCTTGTGCGTTAAATCATTACAAACTTGAAAAATGACCTAAGTGCGAATATGCACAATTAGATGTAATATAATGCGAATATGAACAAATAAGTAACTTATACTAGACTCGAATCTCTATGTCTTAATGGGCCATCCCCCAAACGTTAAGCCTCACAGGACTCTAATTCATGGAAAGAGCTAATCCAGGTGGCGACTCCACACTAAGAGGCGGTAGATTCGAGTTTGAATCAATCTAAAAACATTTTCACCCATCTCTTTCAATCTTTTCCCTGGTCCCACGACCTAGTGCTCCTTTATAAACACCTTGGTGGACCGCGCCTCTCATCCCGCGTGCTCTCAGCCCACCACTCTGTTTTGTCCGCTCACACCTAGCTACTTTCTGGATTGATATATTCTTCGATCTGTGGATGAAAATTCCTATTCCCATGGCTGTGTTGTTGGAACTACCATTGATGAACATTCACCATGTGTCCCCTAGTATATCTTGTGATGGGGGCGCTTCTTGAACCAAGTTTACCAATACCTGGGCCTTCATTGCCATTCTAGGCTCAAAATAGATGTCAAATTTTGTAAGCTTAAGCGACCATTCAGCCAAGTGCCCTGAGGATCCAAGCCTTTGGAGTGTCTTCTTTAGCAACATATCAGTGCACATGATGATAGTGTAGAATTCGAAGTAATGATGCCACGTTTGCACCATAATGACCATTGCAAATGCCATCTTTTCCATGTGGCCGTATCTTGTTTCAGCTCCCTTCAACCTGGGGCTTCCATAATACACTAAGAATTGCTCACCCCCATATTCTCATATTAGGACCTGCTCACCACTTTTCTTCTGATAATATAAAAGTTCTAAATAGGAACAGGTGTTGCCAGTATCGCTTATCAAATAGAAAAATGATGATAACTGCAAGTATATAGTTACGATGTAATTTTAAAAGATATCGATCCCACAGGGAAGGAATTCAGTTCTAAGGATCAACTAGAGTTATGGAACAAAAGAAAATAAAATAAGTTAATGGTTTTGAATGGAAGACTGATGAATGGACAGATGCATGAACAGATTGGAGAATATGCAAAGCATGTAGATATTCCCTAAAAACAAGTATAGTAGAGTAAAATATGAAAAATAATCAAGAATGTTTTATGCACTAGATAACTTCAACAAACTCGATTCTAAACGTCCAAATATCCTATAATTCACTATAGAGCAACACATGAAATGACTTTTCTAAATCTAGGGTAAACGAATTTTGACACTTATAAAAACCTGGACAACAATAATACTATGTTTAGTACGGATCACTCTCACATAGCCATATTTAGTAAGTTACTACTCCAAAACTTTTGGCTCACTAAATAGTGTTATAATCATAGATCCAGTGATTATACACAATCTTGTTAACCTGAAACTACTCTTAAAGTCAACTTGAAAGCATATAACTTCATTAATATAAGTGACGTAAGATGAAATACTCGTAATGACACAGATATATCATAAACTTCGAATTAGAAATTATAAGTAGAAAACAAAGTAAATTTGTAAGGTTTGCAAGTGAAAGCTAAAGTTGATCAAACCGTATCCACTCTTTAATGGGAGTCGTCAATTCCCGTAATGCCTATGTCTACTTTGAATCCGATCTTGACTCGTACAGAACCTCCGTTACGATGCTATTCCTTGTGAATATTGAACAAATGAATGTTGAAGAATAGAAACTTTTATTGATAAGTGCTTTGCAATTACACTCATACAATAATCGCTTAAATTTGTGGAGAAATCTAGTGATTGAAACAAGAATCGAATCACTTATACATTTTTCTCTCTAACACTTTGAACTTAGCGAAATTTATATAACTTTCACTCTCTATCTATCATATATCATGCCATACATGTCATCTCATACCATCTGCTGCTACTTGCACATGAAATTGGTTGATTTAAACCTCTATTTATAGAGTGTGAAAGGTTGGGTTTATCGAAATGAATAGCCATGTCCATTGGTGAAGGGTTACATCATATTTAATGTGATTGGATGTAAGATTTTGTTCTTATCTTCAATGGTTAGGCACCTTTTCATGGTTGCATTTTCTATAAAAGGTGTCTCTTCGCCTGACAGTTGATGGAGATTGATCATTCTTATCTAGCGGTTGGACGTTGAGAAGAGTTGATCAAACCCGTCACTATTTGCGAGCGTGACATACATTTCAAAATCATGTATGTAAGTTGGCAACTTACCATTTGTGAAGAATGATAAGTCATGATCATGATAGATAGTCGTGAGCGTGATTTGGCCATTTGATAATAATAAGTGTAATAATAATTACACTTATTATTATGATAATTTTACACATTAAATACTATAGTTTAAGCTATTTTTATACTTCATATAAAAGATTTCACGTGGTACATAGTTGTTTTTTATTCAAATGCAAGTACTAGGTAAATCTTGGAAGTTAAATGATTAAAGTTGGAAATCTATGAAAAAAGAGTGAAAAAGGTGCAAAATGATGCGTGGAACTTAAGGATTTGGCTTAGGATCGAAGCTGTTGAAGATCGCTAAAGATACAAGAAGGATTCTGAAGAAAAACATAATTCATGGTCATGACAACCATTCACAGTCACGACTTAGTATTCTTCAGAATAGAAAGTTGCCAACCAAGTATTCACGGTTGTGACACATACTTCACGATCGCAACTTTGACGGTTTTTTTGTCAACTCTTCTCAACTACCAACCATTAGATAAGAACAATGAACCGTCATCAACTACCAAATGATAAGACACCTTTTGGAAGTCAACCAATCATGAAAGGGTGCCTTTCCATTGTGGATAAGATCAACCCTATTCAAGCAATCACAATGAAGTGATGCAATCTTTCACCAATGGATATAACTCTTTATTTGGATAGACACAACCCTTCGTACTCTATAAATAAGGCTCCAAACTCACCAATTTCGTAGAGAATGGGTGGCATGTATGGTGTGTGGGTACTTAACGTGACATAGAGGGTATATATGTGTGAAAATCGTGTAGATTTCGTTTCATTCTAAGTTAGCGAGAAAATGTATAAGTTATTCGAACCTTATTTCAGTCACTAGATTTCCCTACATATTTGAGTGATTGTTATATAAGTGTAATTGCAAATCACTTATCAATAAAATTTTTCATTCTTCAATGTTCATTTGTTCGATATTCACAAAGAATAGCATCCTAGTGGAGGTTCTGTACGAGTCGAGATTGAATTCAAAGCAGACACAGGAATTGCTGGAATTGACAACTCCCATTAAAGAGTGGATACGGTTTGATCAACATTAGCTTTCACTTGCATACCTTACAACTTTTCTTTGTTTTTTACTTATACTTTCTATTTTGAAGTTTATGATATGTCTATGTGTCATAATGTGTATTTCGTGTTGAGTCTTTTAATTAATCAAGTTATACGCTATTGAGTTAACTTTAAGAGTAGCTTCGAGGTTAACAAGATTGTGTATAATCACTGGATCTGTGATTATAACATTGTTTAGTGAGCCAACATTTTTGGAATGGTAACTTGCTAAATATGGCTATGTGAGAGCGACCCGTACTAAGCATAGTAATATTGTTATCCAAGTTTATATAATCATCTTAATTCATTTGCACTAGATTTAGAAAAGTCATTTCATGTGTTGCTCTGCGGTGAATAATTGAATATCTAAATATCTAGAACTGAATTTGTTAAACTAGTCTAGTGTACGTAATATTTTTGTTGATTTTGCATGTTTTTTTACTATACTTGTTCGTAGGGATAATCTATACTGATTTCTTCTACTCTAATCTATATACATTTATCCACCATCATATCCCATCCTACCCAACAACAATAAAATTATCTATTTTATTTTCTTTGTTCCGTTACTCTTATTGGTCTTTAGAACTGGTTCTTCCTTATGGGTTCGATATCTTTTAAAACTACATCGCAACTATATACTTGCAGTTATCATCATTTTTCTATTTTGATAAGTGGTATTGACAACACATATACTTTAAAGCAAAAATCTCATGAATAAGTTATTAAACTTATTAGTAGAAAAGTGGCGAACAAGATTTTGGCATCGTTGCCGGGGAAGGCAAGTGCGTTCTAGAGATTTAATTTGCTGGAGAGTACGGTACTTTTTTATATTTTAATATTTTTTTATTTTATTTTATAGTTAATATTTCTTGTTTTGAGTCAAAATGTTTGCTAACATACAATTGGATAAGTTTTGTGGTGATTACATGATTGATAACTTAATTGATACATGCGTAGATGAAATTATTCATGTTACATCTCTTGAAGAGTCAACATCCTAATCCCTTGAAATTTTAGAATATTCCTTTGAAACCAAAAAAATTAGTTAGAGAAGATGATCCTATACCACCTTTTATAGATAAACCACCCTTTGTAGAATTGGAGCAATTGCCCATTCATTTAAAGTATGCATTTTAAGGAAGTAACAATACCCTATCCATTATCATTTCTAGTAAGCTATCTGGTCTGCAGGAAGAAGCATTATTAGAAACAATAAAGGGTAGAATAAGATGTATTGGACGGTAAATTTTCGACATTAGTGGGATTAGCCCTAATATAGTGATGCATTCAATTAATTTGGAAAATGAAAGTAAACCTAGAATAGAAAGGCAAAGAAGATTAAATCCTCACATGAAGGAAGTTGTTAAGAAGGAAATTATTAAGTTGCTAGATGCAGGAATTATCTATCCGAATTAAGATAGTGAGTGGGTCAGCCCTGTTCAATGTGTATTAGAATGAAAAAGGTAACTTAGTTCCTACTAGGACAACAACTGGATAGAGACTTTGCATAGACTACAGAAAATTAAATGTAGCCACTAGGAAAGACCATTTCCCTTTACCATTTATAGACCAAATGTTATAAATGATATCAGGTAATGCATTTTACTATTTTCTACATAGATTCTCTAGATATTTTCAAATTCATATTAAGCCAGATGACCAGGATAAAACAACTTTCACATGTCCATTTGGTACATTTACTTATAGAAGAATGCCTTTTGGGTTGTGCAATGCTCCAGCTACTTTTCAAAGGTGTGTTTTGGCTATTTTTAGTAAGTATGTGGATGATATTATGGAAGTTTTCATGGATGATTTCTCAGTGTACGGAGATTCTTTTGAAAAATGTCTAGAAATTTTGGATAAAGTACTTGCTAGATGTGAAGAAACTATTTTGGTATTAAATTAGGAGAATGTCATTTTATGGTTAATGAAGGTATAGTATTAGGTCATAAGATAGATGAGAAAAGAATTCATGTAGATATAGCAAAAATCGAAATCATAGAGAAATTACCTCCTTCTATAAATGTTAAGGGAATAAGATCATTTCTAGGCCATGCTAGATTTTACAAAAGGTTTATTAAAGATTTTTCAGTTATAGCTAAACCTTTAACTAATTTATTAGTTAAAGATGTGAAGTTCGAATTCTCTGATAACTGTTTAAAAGCCTTCAAAACATTAAAACAAGCATTAGTTTCGGCACCCATAATTGTTAAACCAAATTGGTCTCTGCCTTTTGAATTGATGTGTGATGCTAGTGATGTAGCTATAGGTAGTGTATTAGGACAAAGGTATGAAAAAAATGTGCATGCAATTTACTATGCAAGTTACACTTTATCTTCTACACAATGCAATTACACTATGACAGAAAAAGAGATGTTAGCAGTCGTATATGCATGTGACAAGTTTATATCATATTTGATAAGGTGTAAAGTAACATTTTATACAGATCATGCTGCTTTAAGATATTTGTTTGCTAAAAAAATGCCAAACCTAGATTAATTAGGTGGATCCTTCTTTTACAAGAATTTGACTGAAATATTGTGGCCGTTCACTTATCTCGTCTAGAAGATGATAAGGGACCTATAGGTGAAATTGGTGAAATTAATTAATTTTTTCCCAATGAAAATCTAATGTTTGTTAAACATACTGTAAGTCCGTGGTATGCTGACTATGCAAATTATTTGGTTACGCATACTTTACCCTCTGATTTGATTCTAATGGTAAGAAGAAATTTCTTGAAGATATTAGATCATTTATGTGGGATGACCCTTATTTGTTTAAAGTATGTGCTGACAGTATTATTCGCTGATGTAAAGATGATAATAACTTTTCTTCAGTTTTAAGTCATTGCCATAATAGCATGCATGGAGGACATTTAGAACCAGCAAAAACTGCTGCTAAAGTCTTAAAGAGTGAATTTTATTAGCCAACATTGCTCCAGGATGCTGGAAATTTTGTTCAGAATTGTGATAATTGTCAGAGAACAGGAAACATAAGTCAAAGAGATGAGATGCCATTGAAAAACATCTTAGAAGTAGAGCTTTTTGATGTTTGGGGTATAGATTTCACGGGACCATTTCCTACATCTAATGGTAATAATTACATTCTGGTTGCAGTTAATTATGTTTCAAAATGGGTTTAGGCAAACGCATAAAGTAAGAATAATACTAAAGTAGTTGCTAAGTTCCTAAAGCAATTATTTAGTAGATTTGGAGTTCCTAGGACCATTATTAGTGATGGAGGTTAACATTTCATCAATAAGACTTTTGAAAGCTTGATGCGAATATATGGAGTACATCATAGGATTGCTACCCCATATCACCCTTAGACTAGTGGTCAAGTATAAATCTCTAATCGAGAAATTAATTGGATTCTCGAAATGACTATCTCGAATTCTAGGAAAGATTGGTCTACTAAATTAAATTATGCATTATGGGCTTACAGAACAGCTTTTAAGACACCTATTGGTATGATTCCGTATCAGTTGGTTTACGAAAAGGCTTGTCATTTACCAGTAGAATTAAAGCATAAGGCTTTTTGGCTTGAAGAATTTAAATATGGATTTACACAAGGCTGGTGATAGAAGAAAGATGGATTTAAATGCATTAGAAGAACTACGTTTTTCATCATATGAAAATGCAAAGATCATAAAGAGAAAACAAAATGGTAGCACGATGCAAAAATGAGGGAAAGAAGTTTAAAGTCAGGGATAGAGTTCTATTATATAATTCCAGGCTTCATTTATTCCCTAGAAAACTCAAATCTCGTTAGAAAGGACCTTATGAAGTTATTCAAGTGTTTGATAATGGAGCATTAGAATTGAAATCCAAACATGGAGAAATATTCCGAGCTAATGGTCAAAGATGCAAACCTTATCTTGAAAACAAATTTGAACAAGATGTTGATGTTCAATTGTTATCTTCACCATGACTACTCAAGGTATAAAATAGTAAATATTTATCTTTTGTATTTAACAATGTTTGTTTGTGTTTGTGTTTCTAAGTTTTTATAGGTACAAGTTTAAAATTTGAAGAAATTAGAAAGTTAAAGAAGATCGTGACCGCGACATTCAACTCGTGTTCGTGAATATTGGAAATCAAAACTTTTTGTTTCTATCATGAGGAAGATCACGATCGCCACAATCCTTCACGATCGCGGTACGAGCAAATTATAACCGTTACAAATCGCTATCTGACACGTGACAGATGCCTAAAACCGCCATTAATTTCTAGTTTTGATCAATAACGGCTATATTGTTAATTGTGACCAATTAGAGACCTTTTAAACCTCTATAAATAGGTCTAAGTTAAACCCTAGTTACCAAAATCTTTAAAAATCTTACAAAATCTCTGAAAATTCTTCACCTTCAACCTTCAACATTCAGTTTTTTCTTCTTAACATTTACACTTCAAAATAATCAAGTTGCCTTTGAAGAAATTTGCAAATAGAAGAGAAAGCTAAACATACCAAGAGGAGTATGATTGTCGTTTCCCTTTAAGGATAAGAGAAGAAGGCAAACGCTATCAAAAGCTTAAAAAATTGGATATCATAGGAAGGATATTCCTAGATTTTATCTTCTTGGAAACATTGAATCTCGATGGAGAGATGGAGGTTTATCTTTTAGCTCTTGGACTCACAAAGTTTGTAGATTTGCATTTTCCAAAAAATCAAGATTGGATTCTTGAATGTCTAGTAACATTCAACTATGAAGATGCAAGGAAGAGGACGATTCAATTTCGTAATCAAGGATGACATTACATCGTCATAAGAGAGATGATGGGTGAATGGTTTGGATTCAAGATTGTTAATTTATCGAGCATGATGGATTCTTTTCAACCATATCAAGTTTGGGAAGAATTATCGAGTAAGAGAGTCTTCGATCCCAAAAATTCTCCTAATAAACTTATTAAGGATGAATGCATTCTTCTTCTCCACAAATAACTTTCCACTTTGGTATTTTGTCGAGTAGAGAATACCAAAGTCCAAAAGAAAGATTTGTTTATTCTTTCTTCCACTTTAATGAAGCAAAAAACGAAATTCATGGATATCAAATGGGATATGATGAAGAAGAATTCTACAAGCATGAGGAACAAGATTGGAGCAGCTGAAATTATCATTGCTATTATCTTGGGTGCAAGAGGTGAACTCCACCATATCCAACAACCGGGTGAGTATTTTCGCTATATGGATGGGACTTATTTAAAGAATACCAGACTTCTTCAAGAGAATGACTGTGTATATTCTTTCTACTCCTACTCCAACCGCACCAAGAAGCTAATCTTAGCTAATGAAGATTCTACCATCAAACCATCTAAGCCAACCGTTAGCCGTCGACATGGAAAAGCTCCAATGCTTGAAGTAGAAGAAGATGAAGATGAAGAAGATGAAGCTACGAAAGATTGGAAGGCGAGCATGCAATAAAAATTGGACAATTGCCATGCTCAACTTGGTATAATGAAGAAAGACATGAAGATTCTAAAGAAAAGTAATAAATCGATGCTTCGAAAATTCCTATCTTTCTTTAGAAAACAAAATTGTTAATTTACTCCTAGTCCCCCGGATTCTCCTTCACAATAGTCGGGTGTTAATCTTTTCTTTTTCTTTACTTTGCTTTTAAAATTTTTAGACTAGTTTTTAGTTTTGATTTTTATTAGATGTCTCATAATGAGGACATTGTGTTCTTTAGTGTGGGGGGGCATTTGTAAAAATCCCAAAAAATCCAAAAAAAAAATAAATAAAATGGAAAAAATCAAGAATTTGAAAATTTTTACTCATTTTTGTGTTATTTATATATTATCCATTCCTATACTTTACTAACAAGTATCCAAGGTTATTGTGAAGTATTACAAGTTTGATGTTAGTGCAAAATTTGAGTGCATGTTGTTGAGTGTTATTAGCACAACATTTGGCAAGGATGAGTGGTGAGTAACATTCGAAAGCAACATTCCAAGTAAGTTTCGATTTACATTGCAATGCAACCTAAATTAGTATAAGTTGCATAGTTTTAGTTTAATGCAACCGGTAAGTTTAAGTGGAGTATTATCTAATAGTATTCTTACTATGAGTTGTATATGCAAATCTCGAATAAGTCCTATAAGTATTGAGTGTGTTTAAAGTGTTAGGAAACTATAGCCATAATACTTTGAAATTGATAAATAAAGAATCAGGTATTAAGAGTGAAAATATCTAAAGAAAGAGAGGATAACCAATGAGTTATGCAAAAGGTGAGGGATGGTACAGCGCATAAACTATAAGCATTCATTGAGTGAAAAAAAAAGAAAGCATAGCACGAAAAATGGGTGCAAAGTATAAAGTACTTCAAAAACATATGCTTACAAGAAAAAATGAGAGAGTGGTATGGAGCATAAAATACAACCACTGAAAAAAAAAGGGGAGAGTGATATGGAGCATAAAATGCAACAATTAAGAGTGTTTTTAGCATCTTTGGTTACCTAAAAATGCATTGAGAGAAAATTATTCAAAGTGTGCTTTTTATGTCCTTTATACTTTATACTATACTTAAGAGAAGGAAATATTCGAGTATGCATATAACGCTTATATGAAGATGCGATTCGGTTGAACCTCCATTAAGAGGAAAGGTATGCAACTAGACTATATAAATTGCACATTACTAATTTGTGAGAAATTTCAGACTTATACTTGAATCTTATCCAACGTGGGAATGTGGTACTCATTGCAATAGTCTCTCACCAAATGAGGTACGAACTTGATTACTATTTTATGCACTTCTGTTGAATTTACCTTGAGGACAACGTAAAAGTTAAGTGTGGAGGTGTGATAAGTGTATAATTACACTTATTATTATGATAATTTTACACATTAAACACTATAGTTTAAGTCATTTTTATACTTCATATAAAAGATTTCACATTGTATGTAGTTGTTTTTAATGCAAATGCAGGTAATAGGTAAATCTTGGAAGTAAAATGATTAAAGTTGGAAATCTATGAAAAAAGAGTGAAAAAGGTGCAAAAAGATGCGTGGAACTTAAGGATTTGGCTTAGGATCGAAGCTGTTGAAGAACAGTAAAGATATAAGAAGGATTCTAAAGAAAAACACAATTCACGGTTACGATAACCATTCACGGTCACGACTTAGTATTCTTCAGAATAGAAAGTTGCTAACCAAGTATTCACGGTCATGACATGTACATCACGGTCATGACTTTGGCGGTTTTTTGGTAAACTCTTCTCAACAACCAACCGCTAGATTAGAACGATCAACCGCCATCAACTACCAAATGATAAGACACCTTTTGGAAGTTAACCAATCATGAAAAGGTGCTTTTCCATTGTGGATAAGATCAATCCTATTCAACCAATCACATTGAAGTGATGCAATCTTTTACCAATGGACAGAACTCTTTGTTTGGATAGACGTAACCCTTCGTACTCTATAAATAGGGCTCCAAACTCACCAATTTCATAGAGAATGGGTGGCATGTATGGTGTGTGGGCACTTAACGTGACATAGAGGGTATATATGTGTGAAAATCGTGTAGATTTCATTTCGTTCTAAGTTAGCGAGAAAATGTATAAGTGATTTGAACCTTATTTCGTTCACTAGATTTCTCTACATATTCAAGCGATTGTAGTATAAGTGTAATTGCAAATCACTAATTAATAAAAGTTTTCATTCTTCAATATTCATTTGTTCGATATTCACAAATAATAGCATCCTAGTGGAGGTTCTGTACGAGTCGAGACCGAATTCAAAGTAGATGCAGGAATTGCAGGAATTGACGACTCCCATTAAAGAGTGGATAAGGTTTGATCAACTTTAGCTTTCACTTGCATACCTTACAACTTTGCTTTGTTTTCTAACTTATACTTTCTACTTTGAAGTTTATGATATGTCTATGTATCATTATGTGTATTTCGTGTTTAGTCTTTTATATTAATCAAGTTATGTGCTTTTGAGTTAACTTTAAGAGTAGTTTCAGGATTAACAAGATTGTGTATAGTCACTGGATCTGTGATTATAACGTTGTTTAGTGAGCCAACATTTTTGGAATGGTAACTTGATAAATATGGCTATGTGAGAGCGACCCATACTAAGCATAGCATTATTGTTATCCAGGTTTATATAATCTTCTTAATTCGTTTGCTACTAGATTTAGAAAAGTCATTTCATGTGTTGTTCTGCGGTGAATAATTGAATATCTGAATATCTAAAACCGAATTTGTTAAATTAGTCTAATGTACGTAATATCTTTGTTGATTTTGTATGTTTTCTTTGCTATACTTGTTCATAGGGATAATCTGTACTCATTTCTTCTACTCTAATCACATTTATCCACCATCATATCCCATCCTACCCAACAATAATAAAATTATCTATTTTATTTTCTTTGTTCCGTTACTCTTGTTGGTATTTAGAATTGGTTCCTTCCTTGGGGCTTTGATATTGTGAGCACGGGATTTTGTACGAGCTCGCGCATTCAATGATTACTGTTTTTTCGGGATTTTATCCTTGAATCACAAATTTTTCGAGTATCCTAATGCATCCGAATGGGAATTCTCCTCATCTCAAAATTCAAAAAAAAGACGTTTTTAATAAATTATTTAATTGATTAATTAAAATATAAATAAATAAATAAATAATAAAAAAAATATTAATTAAAAAAATACTAATTAAAAAAAATATAAAAAATACATAAAACATGATGGAAAACCGGATCCAGGGATCCGCATCGCCGGAGAAGCGCACCGCTAGAAAAATCCGGGGAGCCCTCGGGGCTGCTCCAGACATCTCTGGTGAGGAAACCAAAGGTCCCTCGCAAGAGAGTCTGGCGAGGGTCCTGAAGGACCCTTGCCACAGACTCTAGCGAGGGTCCCGAAGGACCCTCGCCACAAACTCTGGCGAGGCCGAGCCTCGCCAAAGTCTCAGTGAGGGGCCTCGTCGGACTTTTTTTTTTCCGATGAGACCCCTTGCCGGAAAATCTTACCTTTTTTGGATTTTTTGGGATTTTCCTATAAATAGTAGGATCATTTTCGATAATCTAGATCTCGAAATTATCAGATAAAAATATAACTTTTATAACGACTCCACATTCCAAGAATAAAATGAACAATTTTTGGACTTTCTACTACAACTTTTTTTACCTAAACAAAAAGATGAGGAGGATTTCTTGAGGACCGATCGGATTTCTTCGACGTGGATTCGTTCAGTAAGGGTAAGCCTCTGAGTTCCTAGAACTACAATTCTCGTGCTTTCAGTGTTTTATTTCTTCTTCTGATTTCTTCTGCGAACCTAGGACTTTCTCTTCTTTTATTTTATTTTAACTATTGTAATTCTGCTTCATCTTTTTCTTTATTAAAAGGCGATGCATGTTAGAACACCCCCACGAAGGGAATAAAACATATTCCCAGATAACAGACCTTACCTTCTACCATGTGAGCAATTTCATTAATTAAAATGAGCAACCAATGTGCTAATAAAATGAATGGTTATTTAAATAACAAACACAATATCGTGATCTTCTTTTTAAGGCCACACGGGCCTCACTGAATTAAAAATCGAACATATGTGTTATCCCCTGTGCTAACCTTTGTGGATGTAGGTAGATTAGGATTAGATGTATGTTTAGGACTTTAATTATCCTTCAGGCATCGTAATTTCAAATTTTGGGAAATTTAATTAATAAGGTAGCGGGCGGTTGCCTCCCCCGATTTTTGAAGCCTTATAATTTTCATTTTTCGCTTTTACTTTCCGCATTTACTTACTATTTTATGGATCGTTTATTTTTCTGCTTTGTGAATGATTTATTATTTCGCAACACGTGAACCATGCATCTAAACTCCAAAAATGACCTAAGTGCGAATATGCGCAATTAAAAGAAAAAGGTTTTCTGTAGATGTAATATAATGTGATCCAATGAGAAATAAGCAACTTATGCCAGACCCGAATCTCTGTGTCTTGGTGGGGCATCCCCTGGACGTTAAGCCTCACAGGACTCTAATTCCTGGAAAGAGCTAATCCAGGTGGCGACTCCACACTAAGAGAAGGCGGATTCAGGTTTGAACTGATCTTAAACATTTTTCACCTTTTT
>CATIWQ010559640.1:0-31440 GCA_949673415.1 Euphorbia schlechtendalii | reverse complement strand
TTCCAAGCTTCTCTTTATTTAAAAGATAGCGCTCTATCTTGGTGGAAACGTATGTCTCAACCCGTGGGAGGCAATGAGGCAATCGTTACCACATGGAATGGGTTTAAAGAGGAATTTAGGCGATAATTCCTACCCGCGGATGCCGAGATGGAGGCACGAGCAAAGCTTCACCATCTTCGCCATAAAGATGGTCATATTCACGAGTATGTGGCAGAATTCTCAGACTTAATGTTGGACATTCCCGACATTACGCCAAGAGAAGCGATATTCACATTCACGGATGGATTAACTCGATGGGCAAAGATGGAGTTGCAAAGGCGTGATGTTCGAGACATTAGGGAGGCACTCCGTGTTGCCGAATCACTTGCGAACTTCGAGAGAAAAGAAGACGCAAGAGACAAGGCCAAGAAACCATTCCAACTAGAGGGAGGGGCATCCAAGGAGAAGTCTTACCCCAAGCCAATCAAAGACAAATTCTCGCATGGAGAAGCCTCGAAGACAAAGGGATCATTTTCATACTTCTTATGCGAAGGACCACATTTGGCGAGAGATTGTCCGTCAAAGAAGAAATTGGCCACTTTGATACAAAACTTGGAGGAAGAGGGTCCGAGAAGTGTGGCTTGTGTAAAACAACAGAACGTGACGGAAACATGGGAGGACAAGCCCAAGCAAAGGCATTTGTTTGTCAAGGCCAAGTTCGCTAGAGGAGCAAATTGGAGATTGCTCGATACAGGGGCAGACACATGCTATATGACCGAGGGAGCTGCTTACACTCTAGGGGTTGAGTGAAAACCATGCGATTCACGTTTCAAGGGAGTAAACGGCGCATGGACAAATCTAGTGGGGGAGGCTAAAGAAGTGCCGCTAGCCATTGTAGCATGGAAAGGTAAAATAGACTTTTCCATCGCACCACTCGATGATTTGGACCTAGTGCTTAGCATGGAGTTGTTGGATAAAATGAATGCCACAATCGTGCCAGACAGCAACACAATGGTGATCGCACAAGGAGGTGGTTCTTACATTTTGTAATGTAAACGTGAAGACGTCTTGCCAAGTCAAACAAAAGGAGGTTTGAAGTACGGCAAGCATTCTATCGCTGTATTGACTTTGGGGAGATCACTAAGTAGAATACTCGAGGATGGTCTTGGAAATGTCAATCAAAGCGGAGCAAAGGTAAAGGGACGTAAGAAGCATAGGGGCGGCAAAACTTCGCTCGTGACGAGGGCGTCGTGAATTCAAGTGGGGGAGAATGTCACGGCCTGTGATTTCTGTCTCGCAAATCCTCGCAGGCCACATGCGAGAAAGCTCGCAAAGGGGCAATGCTAAAGAGTTAGCCACGACGTGATTGAAAATCTCGCACAAGGGCATACAATTTCTGCCACAAATGGACGTGCACAAAGGCGAAACTTCATGGAAAGGTCCATGATATGTTTAAAATGCAATGGGCAAAGTTTTGTGAGATAAAATATCAATAAATGGCAGAGTTATGCCAGAAATGGGCCAAAATCTACCAACAGCCCGTTGAAAACAGCCTAAAGGCATGCAGGCCGCAGTAAGGGCCCAATTTCCTTGCAAAAATCCGTCACATTTCCCAAAATCTTCCAGCAAGGGCAGAATTGAAAGGAAAACTCCAAAAACCCGTCACAAAACCGACATAGGTAGATTTTTATGCATGAAAAGTCTAGATTAAGCATTTCTAGCCATTGAATTAGGGATTTTTCCAGACAAATGATCTTAGCCCTTTGTTAAGGAGGTGGAATGCTAATATAAAGGCTTCACCACCTCATTTGTAACTCAACCTTGCAAAGTGTAATCTAAAGAGAGCTTGGAGAGTTGTGTGAGTGCTCAAGTGTGAGCTTTGTAATACTTTGTGAAGTATTAATAAAGTGTTCTAGTTCTCGCAAGTGTGCTTGCTTACTTTCTCTACGCTTCCGCATTACTAACGCTTCCGCAACACCATCGCTTCCGCGCATTAAAATCTAAGCCATCGTCAAGGGTTGTGTTAAGGCTTTGCTAGCACATTATCGTTGGTTGTTCGAGTGCTAGTGCCGCATGGTACGTCGTCGAAAACTCAGCCCGTGACAATATGATGATTGACCATGTGAGTATTGTTACAAAAAGGATAAAACAAATTCGATCAATTTGAACTCAAATTTGTAACTTTGGTGGCACGAAAGCAGAAACTGACAAAGATGCTTCTAAAATATACACTTTTTTAAAACTATAGAAAAACGTGTAAATAATAAGCTAAAACGTATATCTTTATACTAAAATTATATATATGTATTCATATAACTTTTTTAAAGAAAAATAAAAGAACAAACATGAAAAAGTTACCATTTGAGAATACTGATTGCAAAATACATGTTGGCTTACACGATTGTAATAAAAAACACTAGAGAATAATTGGCTAAAAATGATTTTCTAATTTTCTTTTCTGAAAATCTAGTGTCCAAACTTTATCATTCATGCCTCACACTCGGATTTTGAATCGAGGAAATGTTATTGATTAAGAGTTTCCGATAAAATAATTGGTAAAAATGATTTTCTAATTTTAAAAATAAAACTAGTTTTCAACTTTTATTATTCACGAATGATCCAGAATCGTCTCATAATCGATTCTAAAACATGAAAATGTTAGTATTTAGAAGTTCCTGTACTACCTACATTATTACATATGATGGTAAAATAACTCCATTTCTCCCCCAATGTATGATGTATAGCATTTTTATTTGAAAGAAAAAGGAATATTATCATTAATAATAGCCACGTGGAATACATATTGACTGATACATTATTAAAAAACTACATACACCAAACAAAAATACCTTACCGTCACCAGAGAAACGAGAACTGTCATATTAGAGGAGAGACAAACTTGTCACTTAAGTAAGAGGAAAAACATAACAAAAAACACAAATAATCGTAACAACTTGTAGTTTTTAATCTTACAACTAATAATTTTAAAAATCCACCACCATAAAAACTCCAGCATACTCCATAAACTCGATCAATTTTGTAATATTGGAACGATCTTGCTAAATGTAGATAGATATAGGTGTCGAAAGAGGAAGATCAATACGGTTCTTTGTTATAAAACTGATAAAATCCAACCCATTTGTAAAACTATCAAGATCGAGGTGTGCAACGGTTAATTTTTTTATTCAAGATAACAATCTCGCAGCGAAAAACAAAAAGAACATATGCAAACTATTGAAACATCAAAATAAAAAACACGTAAAGGACGAAATAAAAACCTGAACGATAGGATCAAGAACGCTCGAAACATCTTTTCTCCTCGAATCTAATAACTAAGGATGGGGTTGCTGTTACAAGGAAAAGAAATCTAGAGCAGCTATGGTTTTTTGAAGCATTTCAGTGTAAGTTGTAGTTGGAAGAAAAATATACAGCAAATTCTACGGTGACTTTTCTTGTTTACGAAAAGAAATAACACCAACAAAAAAAGGCAAATTCAGTGGCATTCAATATTTTGGTGAATAAAAACAAATTAAAAAAGATATTCTAATCTGTGAATCAAGATGATTATAAAATGTAAAGGCCCCACTAATTTCAGAAATCTCCCTGTCTAATCGCATTATTTCAAGCAAAAATTGTTTGATTCCTATCATATCCACCTTCTGTACTCCAGTAATTCAACGGCACCAATAAAATATTGGCAGTCTTTCCCGATCTGCAGGAATCATGCCCACAAATTACAAAAACACGTGAACATCATCTGCAATTCAAATTCTGTCTTGTTTGCATAATCAATCCCTATCATGTGCCCCCACCTCCAAACAAAAGCATTTTATCTTACTTGTCTCAAATCATGCACATCATAGAAACTAAACTAACAGCATCCTATGTGCCTCGTATGTTCAATTTACAAGAGAATTCACGTTTAGTAAATCGAGCAAGGTAGACCTCAAATTATTCAGTATATGTGTTTTTTACGTGAATCTGAAAAAGTTACGGATCTATACAAACCGACAAACTGTTGAGAAACCAAGTAAATTAATATTGATTTTACAACAACAAATTGAGATGTATTCACACAGCAGTACCAGCTCAAACAAGGACAACTTCTCCAAAACCCAATCAAACTAAAGAAATCACACCTTCTAATTGTTTGCAAGTACTTCAAAGTGCTTCTGTGAAATAACTCCATATTCAACATGGGGTAGCATTCTTCAAGGGTTGCATAAGCAATCTGTAGTGAAAACAACAGTAATGATCAGAATTAGACTTTAAAACAAAAGCAGGACATTTTGTGAATCAGGATTCGTGGATCAAATCGTGGGATTCGGTTTAAGTTCATAAAATAATAGAAACAAAATTTAAAATCTTTAACTTAAAGATATTCTTAAAATTTAGTCTCTCTAGATATGCAAGTATAATGTTAAAAAATTATGTCATTTAAGTACCTAAAATACAAATCTAATGCATATATTTAATCCTAATAAAAGTTTTACTCAATGATAATATACTTTTAGTTTAGACTCAATTTTTGCAGGAGTTGGTTCCTCCTCGCTTCGGCATCTAATTGGTGGGGCAATCGACCTTTTCTACCTTAAGTCAAATCTTTAATTTCATCATATTCTAACTAATATGCTTCTACAGTACTTCAACATAATCAATTGATAATAGTTCATGAATCGAACTATATAAGTAGAATCGTAAGCATAAGATTCGGCAGATTCGCGACTGAATCGATATTGAATCGTAAGATTCCCCACAGACTCGTATCAATTTGGGGTTGAATCATACCGAATCGAAAGATTCGTATTGAAACTCGTAAGATTCTGATAACTGTGTTAACAGGGTGAGGGCGAATGCTCCTGGAGGAAGATTTGATCAGGCAGTGAATACAATATAAATAAATAATTAACATGAGAGACACTCTTGATTTCGTAAAAAAATTTCTAAATATCCACCAGAAGTTTGAATCAAGTACAAATGCCCATACCTATTTCCGTTCAGGATGATTCATCCTTGCCCTTGACAATGATAACAGGACATGGTGCGTGGTTGGTGCAGTAGTTGCTTACACTTCCCAGAAACATTCTGTTAATAATAAAGCATCATGGTCGAGCATGCCAAATCATTCTCTACGTTCCGAGCAAAATGTAAACAGTTTGCCAATGAAATGCATGTTTAGAACTAACACAAAAACATAAAATAAACATGAATTCTCAGAAGTGAAATCGTATGTAAAAATAAACTGAAATGACATTAAATAATTTAATCTACAATGAGACATGGTATGAGTTGGAAGTAAACAGCATGATAAGACTTCATTGTTAATATTGTTCATAATCCTAAGCTTTTACTAGTGAATCACTTATTATCTATGCCAATAATCAATCATGGGAACTTGTTACTTAAAATAGCGAAGAGGCAAACCATACTAGATAAGTAGACAAATTTTTCTGAGGTAAATGTAGTGCATGCATCTGAAGGACTTTATTCGAATGAATTCTTACTTTTAAAGCTAGCCATATCTCTTTCCAAATTTCAAATGAAGGGGTACAAATTCATACCAAACCACTCAGAAACATCACTGCACAAGTGCAGCACAGGCCAACCACTTGGAAGGAACCAGAAGTAGAAACTACTCTACAATCACAATACTTAAAATCCACCGATCGAGTTTATTAAAAAGAAACACAGTTAAAGATGCCAAAGTTCTTTATATAAAGTGTAAAGAGGTTCAGAAGATATTAAGAATCCAAAAACAACTGGTAATAAAAGTAACCTGGGGGCTAGTATCGTTATTTTTGAAAACCTCAAGGTTGTTTGATATTAAAAAAAATTTGAAGATAAATCACAATATGGTCCTTTTATCTAAATATTTTGACAAAATACTGGCAAGTCTCATCCAAAAATTATTCAAATCTCACATTATTAATCCTGACTAGATCTTCTGAAGTAAACCAGCTAAATATATAACCATTAGAAACTTGTCTGAGTCAAATTTATCCTTCATATTTTGGCCAAGGAGGTACCAACCTATTGCCTTGTATAGATAAATTGAAGTTTAACAAATATTGCATTCCATAATATAATTTATGTTTTCCTCTTGAACTAACTTATAAAGTGACCGAGTATATATATGCTCTAAGATTTAGCTTTCAGAAAAGTCTAACCACGTTAACAACTATCAACCCAATCATACAGTAATCACAATAATGCGAAAGTGATATTGAATTTCTGACTTCATGAAATGATGAAATCAAGGGAAATGCAGAGAAAATAACTAAAATTATCATGTAAAAAACTATATGACCATTTCAGATAGCTCACAGACGCCAGCTTTTATAACTAAGACAAAAATGAAACACTGAAGCATTTGCTTTCGATTCAAAAGTAGCAAAAAAACCAACAACAGCTGAAAGAGACATATCAAAAACTATCTGACAATTTCAAATAGCTCACAGACGCCTTGCGCTAGCAGCTTTTATAGTTAAGACCAAAATGAAACACTGAAGCATTGCTCCTATCATAAGTAGCAAAAAAAAAAAACCAACAACAGCCAAAAGAGACATACATTAAACTAACATTTCCATTCATGAGTAGAGCAAAAGATTCATTTCTTTCATATGAAACATTGACAAGAACAGGGATTTCATGAGGACAATAAAGAAAGCATCCTCAAACATGATAGTCAAATAATTCAGGTTTCCCAAAGTCCTACTTCCTACCTTAGCTCGCTAGAGAACCACCAACATTTTCCTATACTTCAAGATTAATTAGAAACCCAAATGAAAGCGTTAAATTAGTGCACAACTCGAATCTACCAGTCGCAGATAAAACGAAAGTTTTAACTATATTACCTTTTAATAGGACCGAAAGCACGGCAACCCATAACAAGCAAATCGGCGTGAAAGTTCTCAACAACTTCACAAATCTTCTCCTTTGGATCTCCAATAACCACGTGTGTTTTAACATTTGCCTAAGCAAAATTTTAGAGCCAACATATGATATGACAAATAAAAAAGCAGCATAACCATACTATAAATTAGTATTCACACTGGAAACAAAAATACAACATACCTTCGATTCTTTTTCGCTGCATATCTGAAGAGCATGTTGCAAAACAGCTTCAGTAATCCGCTTCTGGTGCGACTCAATTGCCGCAGTGAAGGCAGGCACCTCCAAATGATCTGTTTATTTTATTGAAATATGCATTTACAATAAGCTCAACCCAAACCAAAAACGAGGGGAAAAGTTGATCAAAAACATTAAAAACTTCAAAAATCGAATCAAAATGAGGAATAATAATAACAGTAGAAGCACGAAGGGTAGAAACCTAACCGGGACCACCAAACGGAATAGCTCCGGGATTAAGGCCGGCAGCAATAGTCGGCGGAGATTGGACGTGTAGGATGATGAATGAACCAGGGGTGTCGCCGGAGTCAGGCGAAGGGGATCGGAGCTTTAGGTTATCAAGAGCCCATCGCAAGGCGTACATGCTCTCTTCGCTGCCGTCAACGGCGATGATGACGTGGCAAAGATTCGCCGGCATGATTGAGCGAGGGATAGATGTTGACTCTTGATTTAATATTTTTTCATCTTGAAAAAGGAAAACAGAGAGAAAGAGCGAGGGTTGAATGGGTGATGACGTATCAATCGCGCTAATTGACGCGTGGACTAACGCGTGTGGATTGTAGATCTGTATCAGCTTTGCTGTCTGTGCGCGCCAATTCCAAAATTTAACGCGGTAATTAACTAGCCTTGTTTTACTTCCTCGTCTTTTTGAAGTTCGAATTTTACAGTTTTACGACAACACTTCGGTTAAATTTCAAAAAAAGTATGTTGTGATTTAAATCCTTTTCAAAATGATTTTTTTGTGATTTTTAGGTTTTAAAAGGGGTCCTGAGATCTCCGACCGTTGATAAAACGGGAAACTTTTCTTGACACCGTTAATTTTTTATTACGTGGCAAGAGTATATATCTTCAGTTTTCATCACTTTCCCCAGAAAATCAATGAGAAATCCTTTCAATTTCCATCACTTTCATGAGAAAATCCATAAGAAGAACAGAGATCGTATAACCTTTCAATTTAATTCGCACAACCACACTGTCTCTCTCCATCCAACCTCTCCATTTGAAATAGAGGAGATCGAAAACCTAATCAACTTTAACAACCAATCGACCTTGATATGTGGTAAATTACTTGCCGAAAAATAAAGGGAAACGCTGGAATGAATGAACGAAGAATAGAGAAGGAGGCAAAGAGAGACAAAATCAAGATGGAGGGAGAGACACTCCTATTTTCATTCACAAATTTAGCATGAATTACATTATAATAGCCAAATCCAAATCAACATTCTACAACACAACAAACTAACAAATCCCTAATTTCTTAAAAAATTCTTTCTTTATCCCTAATTCTTCATCACCACATCAACAGTGTAATCAAAAGTTTTAAAGGAGATATCAATTACAGATTGAGCAACGAGGTTGTAGACTCCGTCAAGTTAAATAATGTCAACCCACCAACAGAAGGACGCGTTAGCGAGGTCAGCAACGAGCTCCTTCTCCCCTGCTTCTGTCGCTTCATCTTCTGAAGGCCACGCAGACGGTGGTCGAGTGACGGCTATACAAGAAGAAGGTGGTGAGGTTGTCGATTGTGAGTTCATTCTCCCCTGCTTCTGTCGCTTCATCTTTTGAAGGCGGCGCAGGTGGTGGTCGAGCAGCGGCTACACAAGAAGGAGATGGTGAAGTGGTCAACGGTGAGACTAAGATTGAAAGAATGAGATGGTGAGGTGGTCGATTGCTGCTAGTAAAGAAATAATGGTGGCTTGATTTTAGGGTTTACTTAAAGGAGGACGAAGAATAAAGAAAACTTCAAATTCCTAAAATACCCTTGCTACGTCATAAAAAAATAACAGTGTCAATAAAATTCCCACGTTTTGCTAACGATCGGAGATCTTAAGGCCCCTTTTAAGACCCGAAAAATCACAAGAACCATTTTGAAAATGACTAAAACCACACGGTACTTTTTTTAAATTTACCCAAAAATTTACTACAAATGAAAAAATACTAATCCAGTTAATCACAGTTTAGATTCATACCTTACCCTTAATAGCCCTAATGAATTTTTCAAAAAAATCTTATATTTAGAACTTTGTCAATTCAATCGATAATTTAAAATTTTACATATAATTTTTAAAAATGTTGACTCCAAGGAAGAATGATGATATTAAAAAATAATCATATATCATCCAGTTAGAGATCAATCCTACTTATTTCAAAAATTCATTCTAATATAAAAAATCACATATCACTAATGTTTAATTTTTTTGTTAATGCATACATGATTTATGTCATCTTTGAATTAATATACAAAATACTCTAGATGCATATGTTGCTCTCAAACTGACACTAAAATGTGTAATTAAGAATTGTTAAGTTTTACACTTTCTCCTCCAAGTTAGTCAAATTGATCCACTTTGCCCTTTCAATGTCATATGTGAACTTTTTTATTGGTTTGACTTTTAAAATATGTTTTTCTGTTTGAATAGAAGTTGACACTTGACATTAAAAGGTAAATAGTACAATTTTTGCAAGTTCGAGATGAAAAACGTAAAGTTTTTTGTGACACGAGACTTTTAGTATCAAGTTTGGGGGTAACTCATGCATTTGACCTACTAACTTATGTCATGTTTTCTTGTACTTCAAAGCAATTCAATTATGCTAGTTAAAAATTAGATTGATATTCTAAATTTATCTCAGTTCAATCAATTCAGTTTTCAAAAATTCAGAAAAACATATTGTTTGTTAATTGATCCTTAACATGTCGATGCATAACCTTGGACATCATTTTCATGTTGACTTTAATATGGTACTCATTATGCATACTTTCACCACATCTCTTAAAGATGAAATTCATAGTTATAGTTGTTCATAGTTGGGTTTGAGTCATGCACGGTAGACTAGGTAATAAAAAGGGTAAAGTTCAAAAACATGCTCTGTGATTTGGTCGATTTGCGAAACGATCCCTGTGGAATTTTTTTTTGCAAATGGATGCCTGAGATTCCAAACATTAGCAAAAAAAAAGCGATTTTTTCCTTCACACCGTTACTATAGCTGACGTGGACATGTTACTTTTATCAAAAAAACCATTGTTCTCTTAACTTGAAAGAACAAGTGTCCTTCCTTCCTATTACTTAATCCCCACCATCAATTCATCTCATCACCACCATCCATTCTTCCTCACCATCAACATTTCCAATCCAACCATTGCATTGAAAAAATAAAAACAAAAAAAAAATACAAAAACAAATTGTACCCAACCTAGAATTATCGCGCCATTAATCCTTCAAAGAATACCAACGCCATTGACAATCCCTTCTCCTTCCTCCTCATCGACGCCCCTCCACCACCGCCGCCATCACCACCACTAGCTACACCGGACAACTAATTCATCATCTGCTTCTCCTTCATCGGCTTTCATCTCCACCCCCACAAACATTCCAAAACCTTAACCCTTCATTGTCGGCTATTCCAAAATCTCATTTGCCGTGGATCGCCATTGTAATCTTCATCCGCTTTTTAGTCATCACCTACTATTGCCTTTTAAACTTCTGATTTCTCGAATACGCATCGACCTTCTCAATCGATGACAAAGATGGCGTAAATGGCAGCACCGCCACTATCCCTTCGTCGAACGGCGATTTGGACTCTTCTCCACATGTGTTTGACTTGGCTGAGAGATTTAATCTCTGCTCGTTCAATAGATTTAATTTTAGCAAAATCAGTTGATCTCAAATTTAGGGATTTCATTTGTCATTGTTTAAAGTTTGAACTAATTCGAGGAGAAAGATTTATATTTGAAAGATTTATATTTTGACCATGTCTTTTTTTGACTTGTACAACATGAAAGTTTTGAGTTTCCGAAAATACCCTTGACACATTAGCTTGAGTAATGGTGTGAAGGAAAAAGTCGCTTTTTGCTAACGTTTGGATTCTTAGGCATCCTTTTGCAACAAAAAAAAAAAATTCCACGGAGATCATTTCGCAAATTAACCAAATTACAAGACATGTTTTTGAACTTTACCTAATAAAAGCTGTTCCAAGTTCGACGTGCAATAAATCAAGTTGGCTTGCTTTAAACAAAAGAATCCAGATAGTTAACAATATCAAATGGAATATTGGATTGAGGATAGTTAGAAACATCAATGATATTTCCAAGATAAAAATGTTCATTATACTACACAATTTTCATTTAAATATATAATTATTTTACTGAGTAATCATTTTGCGAAACAAATATTATCTAAATTAGTTGATAATGCATTTGCCTAAGTATGTAATGCATGCATTATTATATTAGCTAATTATATAAAATATTAAATATATATTCCTACCTCTTATAAGGCTGATGTTACTATACAACCACAAACATGCATGCGTCTCAATAACATTATTTCTGTATTGTTAATTTGCATGCCAGTTTTGTTTATTCATATATGAAACTGCAAGCATTATTATAAACTTATCATACTATTTATTAAGCCAAAAACCCATCATTTCAACTTTTTTTTGTGAGTATGATACTCATATTTTTAGCTTCTGTTAGACACCTAATCAGACATGAAATAAGTATGATATATGCAAAAACATAATCAAGCCGTTTATTTTATTTGTTTTAAGAAATTAAAAAACGACTGCATGTGTTAATATCATTGTATTGTGTCAATTGGATTTTGTTCAATTGATTCATCCAAGAAGAGTATACGTGGATGATTAATGATTGATTTTTTTATCACTCCTTCAAAAACTCATTTTCATCAACAAAAAAAATCATTGTATTGTTCATTACTTTTTTTAAGAAAAATATGTTCATTACTTTTGTTAAGAAAAATATGTTCATTACTTTTTTTAAGAAAAATATGTTCATTACTTAAATTTGATGCAAGTAGTATAATATGTTATTACCTCTATCATAAATCTTTTGTGTCATCATAAACAAAAACATTGATGGTTTTCAAATTTAGTTCATTTTTATTATCAGCAAAATAAATAAAGAGTTTTAATTAGTATTCAATTACATCTTGTAAGGTTTTATATTCTTTTAAGCAACACGGATACTTTGCTCGGCAATAATTAGATTTGGAGTCCTCATAACGCACACAAGAATAAATAAATAAATACTATTCATAGTTTTAGATATTTTTACTAATTATAATTGTGATAGCTATATAGCTATAATTTTGATTAAATTATCTGCAAACAATAAAATTAACATTCCAACACATTGGTTAATAATTCCTCAAAATAGAGTAGTTAAAATATATTGGTTTTTTTCCTAGCTTATTACAGTTCAAACTTTTCCATGTTTTGAAAATAAATTCCCACGAGTGCTTGAAAATGCTCTAAAGGAAGTAAACACAAATATGAAAAAGAAAAGAATATTTGGCCGTGAAATAAGGTAGCGTAGCATATGCGTCCGGTAGTTGGAGAAAATACTCAAATAGATAGAAAAAATGGAAATAATTATTTATTATAAATACTTTTTATTTCTGGGGATCAACCTAAAAGATTAAAGATCTTACCCACCGGAGAAAATTGTTACCACTTTACAAGGGGGTGTGGTGTTATAGCTATTTTACCAAAACATATTATCATTCAACAAAAACAGTAAAAAAATTTGACAAATGATTAAAGAACATAAAGATTTTACGTGGTATTTGTTGGAAATAGGGGATTATTCGGATGAATCTGAAGTCGTGAAACACTTTTAAATTGAAAGTTATTTGACGGTTCTACCAAATATTTCAATAAGATAAAATCAGAATTTTTACAAGAACTTAAAATGAGAATTGTTCTAAAAAATGAAAAATGAACAGTCTACGTTTATTAATCAACGTTAGGGTTTTATAGTAGAAAAATCATCCGAAAATACATGACTTTTTCGGGAAAATGAAGGTTTTTGGTCCAAAAAACATGATTTTTCCGGGTAATAACATAAAATTATTCTATTCCAGCTAACTGGTAGCTCAACCCCAGCCGGGGTGCTGACCCTAAACCCCGCCAGGGGCTACCACCCCTGTACCCCGCTCCCGGGGACGTTGCCCCCGGACTCCCGAATCGCGATAGTTACCGAACAAGCATACACTTCGCACTCTCCCGACTTGTTCAATAATATCACAATCATATTGGTCAATTAGTCAATCCAATTACACCAAAATACTAGCATTATTCTAGGATTTTGAATTCGGACTAATTCGCAGGTGAGTGGTGAGAAATTTTATTAGGCACTGAAGACCAGACAAAGAAGGAATACGGATTTACAAGAAAAATCAGAGTGCTCTAAAGGGAGTCTCAAAATGAAAGGAAGCATGAACTCAAAATACGTCGCAAGATCACAAAGCATGAGAAAACAAAAATTACAAAAAACAACACATTTACATATCTTTGAAAAGAATATGTCTTTATATAGGTGCATGAGCTTCTACTAGCCATTGATAACCGCCTTGAACTTAACAGAAATGCAAGAAATCCAAAAGTGTATAAAACATAGACATTTAGGGTTTGATCCAACTACAAGAGAAGAAGAGAGAAAGCTCGCATGGTTAAGCAAGAGAAAATAGGATTTGGCCATTATTTATAGCTGAGCTTGCAATCTTGCTGGTTGGTTAAACGAGCTTTAGGCTTGTACAAATGTCACAGGCTGAGTTTTCAAAAACTCACCGTGCGGCACTAGCACTTAAACAAGTAACAAAAATGTGTTAGCAAAGCCTTGACAATGGCTTAATCCTTAAAGCGTGGAAACAATAATAATGCAGACGCGAATAAAAGTAAGCAAGCAAGAACACTTTGGGAACCTGAGAAAATATTATTAAATCTTACAAAATCTACAAAGCTTACAACACTCCAAGCTCTCTAAGCTCACACTTTTGCAAGGTTGATTACAAATGGATGAGTTGAATGTTTTATATAGGCATTTCCACCTCCTTAACCAATGGTTGAGATTGATTTCTAGATATACCTATGATCTAATAGCTAATATTACTTATTCTAGAATTTACAGGAAACAGCATATTACAAAAAATAAGTCATAGGCGGTTTGGAAGCTTCCGCATACCTTCTAGATACATTTCGCTCATTTTTAGGATTTCCAAGCTATTTTGCAACGCTTTCTGGACTTTCTGGAAAAACAACGGGCGTTGCTAGAATCTTCTAGTAACCTACATGGGAATTTACAAGGGATTTTGTCCCTTATTGCGTCCAGCCCACCAGCAACCCATTTATTTGGCCCAAAACATCCCAATTTCATATTTATTTGGACGTTCTTTACATCTCCTTGCACAAATCTTTGCCCAATGCATCATTTACAATTCACATACCTTGCAAAACACTTTTACGTATAAGATTCATGATGATTTTCGAGACAAGAGTTCCCCCACTTGAAATCGTGGCGCCCTCACTGTGAGTGGATTTTTGCCACTCTTATGCTTTTGGTGTCCCTTTGTCTTTGCTCCACATCTCAAATGAGCATTTTCAAGATCATCTTTAAGTTCTCTATTTGGTTGTCTCCCCAATGTCGATGCACATAATGCTTGCCACACTTCAAACCCTCATTTGTTTGACGTAGCAACACATATTCTCTTTTACATTACACAACTCAAGAACCTCCTCCTTATGATCACCATTGTGTTGGTGCTTGGCATGATTGTTGCATTAAATTTGTCCAACAAATCCATGCCAAGCACTAGATCCAAATCATTAAATGGTGCAGTGGAAAATTTCATCTCACCTCTCAATGTTCCAATGGCAAGCATCACTTCTAAGGCCACTACCACTTCTATATTGTCACGCGCCTCCTCCCCCACACCATCAACATGCATAATCAAAATTTTTCGGCAAAATATAAGCCATTTTTTGCCGTTGGCAAATCGAATTGAAAAGAAAAGGAGAAAAGTAATCAAGTAAATTACAAGTTTATTGGAGGAACCGAGCTGCTTCTCCTTGACAATTTCAAAGACAAAAACAAAGGAAGATCGACGATGAGAAAGAGCATGATTGGAGGAGCGGCGAAGTTAGCAAGCAAATATAAGAAAAGAAGGCCACGGAGGGGATGATTTGAGTTTGGAAAGTATATCAAACTCTGAGAGGGAAGTCATGGACGAAGGGAGAAAGAAAAAATTGAATAGAGCTACTGAAGAAATCGAACGAGATTGAAGTTGAAGAAAGCGGAATTGAGGTTGAAGAAAGTAGGATTTAGGTTGAATTGTCAAATCTGTAAATAATTTGGGGTGAAAGACAACTTTGAAAATATGAATATTTGAAATGAGCTTATGTAAAAAATGGGTATAGATTGGGCCTAAATATTGTGGGAAAACAATAATGTTTTTATAAATACTCTTCATTTAGGTTTTCTTTACATATCCTTGTACAAATCTTTACCCAATGCATTCTTTACATTTCACGGACCTTGCCAAACACTTTGATGCATAAAATTCATGATAATTTTCAAAACAAGATTACAGGCCGTGACACACGGATCAACCATCAATCCCAACAACAATCAATGTTTAAGAAAATATTACAATACTCCTAATATTTTGAATAAAATTAATGGGGAGTTCAAACAACACCACCCTTTATTGGGGATATAATAAGTATTTTTTTCTTTATTTTAAAAGGCGGCCGCCTAGGCGATGTTTTTTGGAACATGGTCACAGTTTTATATAATCGGGCAGTCAAGGCGAAAAGTGTTGCTAAAACCCAGTAAAGTGTCATCAAATCCTAAAAAAGTATCGCCAAAACTCTAAAAAATGTTGGTACATGAATTTTTAATTTTATTATATAAAAGTTTACGTGTTAGTTAAATGTAGGGAAATTGTTATAAATGTCCTCTTAGGGTAAACTATTTACTAAATTACATTCTAACTAATTCATTTGCATTCTATGACCATTTAAAGTTTGCTTTTTTACCTTACACGTTCATTATCAAATTACCAACTAATGATATCACAGATGATGTCATGCTTCTTTTTTAATTTTCTCATCTTATTTTGTCATTTTCTCTTGAACCGTTTATTTTTTTGACGTGCGCTTTAGAGGTTTTTGTTCATTTCATTTTTATCAACGTCATCCAATTGTGATATACTTTTTCAAAACTTTTTTCCAACTATTTGATTTTGGTAGAAAACTGGTAGCTACCAAGTAGCTATTATGTTCCTACCACATACTTACCAGATTTCATCAGTGTTATCACACTATATCAGTGTTATAACAGACTAATGGTTTTATATTAGCCTATTTAGTTTCCTATCATGTAGCTACCACTTTCCTACCTGATTCTCATTAGATTAACAAAACACTTTAATATTGTTGCCTTTTCTACTAGAAAACTACAATAATATTTCCAGATTTGTCATTTTTTTCGTTCATAACATGTTCCTACCAGATAGTTATTTTGATTCTGTTTTGTATGATTTTCAAGTTCATTTTCCTACCAGATAGTGCGCTTATCATGTTTAGCCACTAGATAGTACTACTTTTATTAGTAATCTATCAAGAAACTATAGTAATATTTTCATAGTTGCTATTTTTATTTCCTACTATGTTTCTACCAGATAATTAACTACAGTAGTATTTTCAAAATTATCATTTTTACTTCATACTATGTTCCTACCAGATAATTAACCACATTAATATTTCCGGAATTATCAATATTTCTTTCATACCATGTTCCTACCAAATAATTATCTGATTCTATTTTGTTTGATTTTCAAGTTCATGTTCCTACCAGGTAGGGCTCATGTCATGTTTAGCTACTAGATAGTGCTCCTTTCATCATTTATCTGTCAGGAAACTACAATATAATTTCCAGAGTTGTCATTTTTACTTCCTACTATGTTCCTATTAGATAATTAACTACAATAATATTTCTAGAATTGCCATTTTTTTCTTCATACCATGTTCCTACCAGATAATTACATGATTCTGTTTTGTTTGATTTCAAGTTCATGTTCCTACCACCAGATAGTGCCCCTATCATGTTTAGCTACTAGATAATACTCATTTCATCAGTTATCTATCAGGAAACTACAGTAATATTTTCAAGGTTATCATTTTTACTTCCTACAATGTTCCTACCATGTTTCTACCTGATAATTAACTACAGTAATATTTTCAAAATTATCATTTTTACTTCATATCATGTTCCTACCAGATAATTAACCACAGTAATATTTTCAGAATTGTCATTTTTTCCTTCATACCATGTTCCTACCAGATAATTATCAGATTATGTTTTGTTTGATTTTCAAGTTCATGTTCCTACCAGATAGTGCTCCTGTCATGTTTAGCTACTAGATAATGCTCATTTCATCAGTATTCTATCAGGAGACTACAATAATACTTTCAGATTTGTCATTTTTATTTCCTTCCATGTTCTTACCATATAATTAACTACATTAATATTTCCAGAGTTGTCAGTTTTACTTCCTACCATGTTCCTACCAGATAATTAGCTACGTTAATATTTCCAGATTTGTCATTTTTACTTCCTACTATGTTCCTACCAGATAATTAACTACAGTAATGTTTTCAGAATTGTCATTTTTTCCTTCATACAATGTTCCTACCAGATAATTACCAAAATCTATTTTGTTTGAGTTTCAAGTTCATGTTCCTACCATCTTCCAACCAGCCAGAGCTCCTGTAATGTTTAGCTACTAGATAATGCTCTTTTTATCATTTATTTATCATAAAACTACAGTACTACTTTCAGATTTATCATTTTTACTTCCTACCATATTCCTACCAGATAATTAACTACATTAATATTTCCAAATTTTTCATTTTTACTTTCTACCATGTTTCTACCAGATAATTAACTATAATAATATTTCCAGATTTGTCATTTTTTCTTTCCTACCATGTTCCTACCACATTTCTACCATATATCGAACAGTTGAAAATTTTTTATCAAAAAAGTATATTGCAATGGATGACGTTTCGAAGATAAAACTCTAAAACGACATGTCTAAAAAATGAACAGATTAAAACATAATGATAAAATAAAATGAGAAAATTAAAAAAAAACCATGACATCATCTGTGATTTCATCAATTGGTAGTGGAGGAGAACATAATTACTTGGAAAATATAGAAGGTGATTTTGAAATTTATTTGATTAAAATGGTTATGGATCAAAATTGGGTTGATGTAAATCTTTAAAATCAGTTCATTTATAAAATTTCCCCTTAAAATTATTATCCTAATTCATTAATAAATATATAAAAATTTAAAATACTAATCCGCTTAGTTACTATAGAGATCTCGATTAGTCCTCGCTTAGACTTCTGAGAAGCTCTAACTGCCCAATTAGAGTCTAACACCTTTTAAAACACAGTTCTTTTATGCTAAAAAGCATTTTGTATAAAAAAGATGCATTAGAGCATGTCCAACCAATTTCTCCACTTTCCATTCCCCAAATCTCATTTTGCAGGATCTACAGTGTTTTTGCTCCAACTATCTTCTTCATTTTCCATTCCCCATTTCAGATTCCAATAAAATAATAATATTTTATTATTATTATATTAATTTCTTTACGTCAAATCTATTCCCAATAACCAAAAAAATATTAAACATATTAAATTAAATCAAAACTAAAAAAAATATTAATATAATTACCATTCCCCAAAATGGGGTTCAATATACATGAAGAGCCCCATTTTATACTATATAAGAGATGATTGAACTTGACTATTTCTCGTATTCATTCCCCATTTTGAGAATTTCTCCAAAATGAAAAAACCATTGAAATTACTCTTATAAAATCAAAGTAAAATAACAAAATAAATTCAATAACTATTCAACGAAAAATAAATATGAAAGGAGGTAAAATGATAGCCTAGAAAAGGAGAATATGAAGGTGGAACCCACCGCAGGTAAAAAACACATAGAAATGGGTGATTGAGACATCATGATCATCATCACAAGTATCTCAGATCTTACCCTACCAAATCATGAAATCAAATAATCAATTTCAGCCGTCCGATCTTCTGTAGCTCTTCTCTCAAAGCACCCGCACATGCCTCCACAGGCATCCCTCCAAATTAACCATTTCAAGGAAGTTTAGTTTGCATTGTCTTTTCCTTTTCTAATGAAAAAGATTTTGTTTGCTACGATGCATCTATCAAGTTCTATTAAGATATGTTTGCTTAAAATAAACTAATGTACACCATTGTTGTTTTTTTTATCACGCCAAGTTATTTTCAAAATAAGTTCTCACCGCCTAAGAGTTTATAGTGTAAAAACGGATTCATATACTTTCTCGGACATTAAAACAACTTTGACTTTGGAACAATAACATCATTTGGATTTGCGATTAAGTAGTAAATTAACTGTTGAAAGATTTGACAAGCAATTTAAGAATTGTAAATATTTTCTGTTTTATCATGAATCCTTGTTTGTTAGTAAATATATTAATTAAAGTTTTTATAGTTCGGTGACAAAAAATCCTAAGATCTATTTTATGTTTATTGGTATTGCATTAATGTGAAACATTTAATGGACATCTTACTTCACTTCTTGGTTATGGATTGTAAACGTTCAGGAGATTCATTTATTTCGGCTTTATTTAGCTTAGTGTCTTAAGATGATAATGCTCTGACTCATTCAATTGCTCGAGCTGGTCATTTGGATGAGATAACATGAAGGTTGAATTTATGTGCTTTCTCATTGTATTGGTCATTTTATTTAATAATACATCCGTTTTTCTCTTTTAGGAAAAAAAATCCATTTTTCAAAAGAAAAAATATTTAGTTATAAATACTAATTAATGCTATAATTTAGCTTTACATATTTTGTTGTGATTAATGAACAATTATTGTTACTAGCCTTTTAAAAATAAAATATTAGTTATAATAACATGATGAACAATAAAATATTAATTATAATTGGTAATTCTATAGTAAAAAATGTACTTTACCTATATTTTACGGTGTGAGATATGACGTCTCTGTTTTTAATAAATCTTACTTTATATCTTATCATCTTTTTATCTAATAGTGATAAGGAGTAAAAAGAGGGAAATTTTGTTTTAACTTGTTTACTGGAAAATCTTGTGTAGGAAAATATTTTCCGAATTTTTCTGCATTTGTTTGATTTGGAAAATAAGTCAAAGGAAAATATTGTGCAAGTCAACATGAAAATATAATGTAAATAATGGAAAATGATTTCCCATCTTACTTTTCTACTTCACATCTTCCACTATTACCATATTTATTTCTTCTACCCACACCAACATATCCATCACTATCTTCATCCCGCTACCGCCACCATCACCACCACCTCTTCCACCCACCGCCGCCACCACCACATCATCTACCCGGACACCACCACTTCCTACCAACACCACCATTTCTTCCACCCATACCAACATCTCGACCACATATTTTATTGTAAACAAACAGACCTGAGTAACAATAGAATTTTTCATCTTTTACTTAATGGACATTATTTTAGTGCTATAGTTTATTCATGTAAAAAAAGAATGTGGAATTAAAGATGGGGCCAAGGATCCGAATATTTGATGACCAAAGAATTCACTCTTCTCGAAAACAAAATTCTTTCCCTCTTTCATTAATATTCTCATTTTAATTACGGAAAAACAAATTTTTAATTTCCATTTCAACTACTCAATATATATTTTCCGCATCCCAAATTCCCCCTCCCATCATTCTCTCTCAGAAAATAACCACACCCCAAAAGTTCTATTTGTTTAAGAAATCTGAAATTCAGTTGCCAACAACCCCAAAAGCTAGGTTAAATTCCTCTTTCCCTGTCCAGAACAACCTTCTCCGTGTCGATTTATCCTCCAATCATTGCCGGCCGATGTGAATTTTAATCTGTTTAATCGTTATCTTCGTGCACGCGCCGTCGTTGAATTAGACCTCTCTGTCACCGAGACTTATGTTTTGGTGTGAAATTACAAGGTCAGGGATTGTGGATATTATTGGATGCGTGTTGGGTACGGGAGGATAAATGCATGTTCCCGGGGATCTAGGGTTTTCGAGCCTGGTCCTTTTCCTGTCACTAGTGTTTCCGGTGATCGGCTTTGTAATTCGCCTGAAATGGCGGGTTGCCGCTGCCAGAAAGGAGGAGATCAATCGATTGTTGATTCTGGCTTCCGAGGAGGCTGCTAGGGCTGAGCTTGAGGCCGCGGTTTCCTATAGCCCTGTTTTTCTTCCGAGTCATGTTTATCAGTGCGCTGTTTGTTATTGTCCTACTACCACGCGGTGTGCCCGGTGTAAGGCGGTTAGATATTGGTACGCTGATTCCAAATATCGAGTTTAATTCTTCTATTTCTGTGGTTTGCTGACAGAGTTTGGGCTTTTTTTTATCTTATGAACTGCAGTTGCTTATAGACTTAAGCTGAATGTTTGTGCTTCTATTGGCATCTTATGTATTTACAAAATTTTAGAGTGGATGTACAATTTGGTTATAATTTACGAAAACAATTTTTACAAATCTGAAACTGTTTCGGGGTATTATTTCTTTAAGAACCAAATTTGTCACTTCCAAGTTGCATATAACTGAGAAGAGAAGGTAGAACTAAGTGTTTTGAGCTTGTAGGGAACTATTATAAATTTACAAATCTTCCGAGGATCCATTAGGGTTTGTCTCTTTAGCTAGTGATACTAGTTTTGGGCCTTTTGGCGATTGCATTTTCGAGAGCAGTATTAAGTTCACGTATAGAAGTAGCAAAGTGTTTGTTTTTGTGTGGGATATATAAGTAGAACCTTCTCAGTCCTTCCAACATCTTAGGTTTGGATATTAGAAGGTTATCCTGGTTCAGTTGGAAGGTCTCTTTGTTATTTAGGGGAGCAACTATCTTTAAAGCTTTCATCATTAGATCTTTGTGCATTTTATAGAATCCTGGTTCTCTAATAGTAAGTTGCTGATGGATGAATGGACTAGGATAGAAACCCATGTTGCTTTGTTAATATTAAAATGGCTTATTGCCTTCTGTCTTTCATATGCTATAGTAAGATGATTTGGATTATCTACCAGTTTTCTTTGGTTGAACCGTATTAGTGCTTTGCTGATACTAAAGACTTTAGGATTTCTCTCAAATAATTTTACACAAGTATGGCCCTGAGATGATTTTCTTTTTTTACTAGTGTCTTGACATCATTTTGTTTGTCAATTTATTTGTTTCAGTTCTGGTAAGTGTCAAATCATCCACTGGCGACAAGGTCACAAGGAAGAATGCCAACCTCCACCTAACCTGTATCACAATGATGACTATAGACATAGTTCTGCTCAAAGAGCAGCAACACAAGACAGGCTTGAAAATGCATCAATTGGCAAGTCCTTTGAGGGACCTTCAATATCAAATTCTAGTAGCACTTGCGAAGTTACTCATGTGTCAGGTTATGGATGTAAAGTTGATTATGATACAGTGGCTGAGGGAAAATCTGCTTCTGAATCACCAAGCACCTCATTCTCTGGCTTCTCCACTTCACCTAGTAGCGATGAGTCATCTGATGATGTTTCAGTGGGTGAAAGTGTCAGTTCAACTTACACTAAGGGATCAGATGGGGAAATGTCTTATGAAAGTATCCAGGATGTTCTAGAGTCTGGCTTGATGGTGGATCATACCAATCATATCTCTCCAAAGTTTGCATGTTTGGTTGATTCGGTAAATACTTTAAATAAGTCTACTGAGTCAAAGAGCAATACAATTGCCAGCAGTGATGGAGAGAATCGATGTTCATCTGGTGTATCTTCAGGTCAGACTCAGAGCATCAATCTCACCAATGATTGTTTAATTAATCAGCCTGGTAAAGTTTCTCTTGGTTTCTGGGATAGAACTTTGGACTCTGTAGTTACCAGCGAAAATGTCCTGAATGATCCGGGCCTGTCCAGTTCTAGTAGAGTGGGGAACTGTAAGATATCTAATTCAGAGTCATTCCTACATTTCAAGTTTGATTCAAACAAAAGTAACTTTCCTTCGGCAAATACACAATGCTCTGAGGTAAAGGGTATTCAGTGTGATGATTCGGTACCAGCTACTTCAGGGTTTAGCAGGCCTGTTGACAGAGCATCTTTATCAGTTACCAGTGGTGATGGTGATACTCAAACGTGTAGGAATGATACTTTTGCAAGCTGCATAAATTCTACTCAAATTTCTAATTCATCTAAGCCCAGTACTCTCATATGTGTGTCATCTTCTTCACATGTTCATATAGCTGTCAGTGACAGTGATGTATTACATTCAGTTGGTTCACGTTGTTTAAAGTCTGATGATGGTAAACCTGCATCTTCAGACTTTAACAGGTCAGATGGTACTTTCAGTGATGCAACTAGCACTTCACATGTTTCCAAATTTAAAGTAGCGCCTAGTTCTTCACAAAATCATGTGGCTTCTGGTGTCAATGGGCATGTTGTTCCTTCTGTAAAATCTGGAAAAGTTGAGAATGCTCAAGCTGATATGTTGAATTCCTCCCATGTGGTTAATTCATCCCCAAATTCTATCAATGGGTTGAAATCATCAATGCGGAGAGTTGTTGACCAAATCAGAGGACCTAAGTCTGGGAAATACAGTGACAAGGTCGAGCTTTAATGATGGTTTTTGCTTGTATTGTAAGCTATGACTTTTTTTTTCTACGATTATAATTTAACTGTAGTTTTTTTGCCTTGTAGGGCCTTTTTTCATATGATCTATTTGTGAAGTTATATACCTCGAACAAGGTAGAAATGCGACCTTGTGGCCTGATCAACTGTGGAAACAGGTACGTTCAAATGCTTCTTACTACATGTAGATTATCCAAATAGCAAATGTTTTCATATCAACTGGATATCACAAAAACTCCTAGAGACTAATGTTTCCACTTTTCTGTTTCGAAGTCGAAACTCACGGAAACCGGGTACAAGACAAGTATAGTACTTTTTGGTAAATAATAAAACTGTTCTAATCCTCCAATTTTTTTGCTACTACTCTGTCAAACCATAATTTATTTTATGTTTAATACACTTGATCAATATTTTGCAACTTTTCATGCTTTATTGAAGTTTACAATCATATGGTGTCATTCTATTTTCAAAAAGGACAAAAAATCATATGAATAAGTTTTAACCCCTCTGTATTAATCTATTTACTATTTACACGGTTCCGCACAATTTTTTGACTTCAAATTTTAAGAAGTGGAAGTTCCGTGTCCGTTGCTTTTTCCGTGCTACATAGCCTATAACACATAAAATTGTATGCATTGATCTTGCCAGGATATACCTTGCTTTCTCCTTCATACAGCTGTTATCAAAGTACTGGCATTGAAATTGTATGATGCCATTCCCAAACTTGTCTGTGCACTATTATTGTGGGGTCCAGGCATGCTAGTTTCTTTATCTTTTCCTGCATATGCATTGTTGTGCAAACCTTTGAGATTGCTTCTTCCTTTTCTGTTTCTCTGAATGAACTGGCTTGAAAATGATGATTATTATTATTATTATTATTATTATTATTATTATTATTATTATTATTATTATTATAATGGGACATGTTTTGAATGTGTTGTTGGTATTTTTCTTTTGGTAGCATACTCGCTATTATTGTTTGTTGTGCTTTGGATTTCACCATGGTCACGTCAATGGAACATTTTGCAATTTTCTTAACAAAACATTTATAGGTTAAGATTTGTAAGATGCAAATACTAGGGGTATCAAAAGAGAAACATTAATGTTCTGAAGATCTATCGTCACTATAGGCATGAAATATGTTACTGCTTTTTGCACAATTTGTTCTAATTGAAATTTGCGGATGCAGTGCATGCGAATGAAAACAGTTACTTGGTTTAAGCCTATTCTCTTCAATGAAATATTGAAATTATCTTTTCTCATAAAATTACTTGAGATTTTACTAATCGTAATCTCTTGTATGTATGTATGTATGTAGTTGTTATGCTAATGCCGTCCTCCAATGCTTGGCATTTACTCCTCCTTTGACAGCTTACTTTGTACAAGGACTTCATTCTAAAGAGTGTATGTTTCTATCTAGTCTTATTGTTAAATTCTACTAAGTTTGTTTTTTCCCCTCCCCCCTTTAGAGTATGGTATTACATAATAGCGTCATATCAGGTGTAACAAAAGAATGGTGCTTCACTTGTGAATTCGAGGGCTTAATTTTGAAGGCAAAGGAAGGAAAATCTCCACTTTCTCCTATCGGAATACTGTCTCAGCTTCAGAACATTGGAAGTCATCTTGGCAATGGGAGGGAAGAAGATGCACACGAATTCCTAAGGTGAACTGATTATAAGCTGTTATGCTTTCTTATGCCAATAATTCATGATCTTATAATCAAAGTTTTGGGTTGTATAACTGGTGCTGATTATCAAACTGAGTTTACAGGTATGCTATTGATACAATGCAATCTGTTTGCCTTAAAGAAGCTGGAGTAAATAATGTATTGGATTCTTTTGAAGAAGAAACCTCTCTAGTGGGTCTTACTTTTGGAGGCTACCTTCGCTCAAAGGTAATTTATAGCAATTATTTGCATTATAAACATTGTTGTCCTTAAGAACGATGGAGCTTATGTAGCTTTTTATTGGACGGCTATATTGAATTTGAATTGTTAACTCATATGTGATGCAGATAAAATGCATGAAATGCCATTGCAAGTCAGAACGTCACGAAAGAATGATGGATCTTACTGTTGAAATAGAAGGGGATATAGAAAAGCTAGAAGATGCACTTAGAAGGTTCACGGGTACTGAGATTCTTGACAATGACAATAAATACCAATGTAGCAGGTTGGGAATTTAATCAATCAAACTTGTGAGAAAATTTGTATCTTTTCCCCTTTTTGCAGTCACTAGTTTTGAAGGATTTCAGTTTATTTCATTTAGTGTAGAAAATTTGTATAATTTCTACATAAAATGAATCGAAATCTTTCAAGAACCAGGTTCACACCCTGTGTGTTTCTAGGGCAGAATCTAAGTTGATCTTAATATAGCATTAATAGTTGCTGTAGGCAGCTGATAGTTTTGTTGCTCTGATATATAATCATCGTGACATATTTCACTAAGTAAATAATTCGCAATGGGTATATATCAGTTGCTGGAGGCATCTGATATATATGATCATCATGGCATATTTCACTAAGTAAATCTTTCACAATGGGTATACAAGTTTTGGAAGATTTTTTTCTATGCTCTAAGATTTTATAGCTTCACCTTGCTAACTTTTTTTACTATTATTCTCAGATGCAAATCTTATGTAAAGGCAAAGAAGAAGTTGACTATACTTGAGGCTCCCAATGTGCTTACAATTGCATTAAAGCGCTTTCAGGTAGGTTCTTCCTACTAACACTGGTTTTTCTTATGAGTTTCTTTATATTCATATATTCATAACGTGCCTAAACTTTGCAGTCAGGTAAATTTGGAAAACTCAATAAATCCATTCGGTATCCGGAGATCCTCGATTTAGCACCATACATGAGTGGCACAAGCGATAAATCACCAATATACAGACTCTTTGGTGTGGTTGTTCACTTGGATATCATGAATGCTTCATTTTCTGGTCACTATGTCTGCTATGTGAAAAATATTCAGAACAAGTGGTTCAAGATTGATGATAGTGTGGTATGTACTTTGTTCTACCGAAGATCAAATTCTCTTATGCTTATACAAAACCTGCTCATGCACATCACTGAATTTTAATCTACGTTTGTACTGATCCTGGTGAAATCTACAGTTCCCATATTTAGTTAAAAGGTTCAAATGAATGATTGAAATCGTCATTTAAAATCAGTTGCTGTGAGTGAATTCTTCTACTCACGTGCTTTAGGTTCTGTAGCGACAAAGTAAATTGAATGGATTGATAGTTCGCAACTTCTGCGGTTGTTTGAAATTGAATTTTAGGAATTTCAAGAATTGAATTAAAAGTTTGACATAATGATTGTGAAATGGAAATTAGGCCTTATGACTCTGAAAACTTAAACTAGTACATCAGCTTGGGAAACTCCTGTAAATTTATTTGACTCATTAATGGCAAGCGCTGGAAATGGGACCATGAGAGAAGAGGGTTTAACTCAATTTAGTGATTAGAAGAGAAATGGCTGTGAGAAAGGTGACAAAATTGGCAATTGATTAAGTATGAGAGTTGAATTGACTACTACTATAGATGGTAATAGTAGAAACTGTAATTGCTACTTCGTAGGGCACTAAATGAAAACTTGATTCCCTCAATTGTATGTTTTTTGGAATAAAACATCCCTCAACTATATATATATTTCATGCTGTCCTGCAGCTAGCTTTCAGATGAGTATTAGTTTCAATAACTCTTTTGTTAATTGGTGGTTGAACAGGTAACACCAGTGGAACTTGACAGGGTCTTGACGAAGGGGGCTTATATGCTTCTTTATGCCAGGTGAAAACCTTCCGATTTTTGTGTATGATAATTACAAGCATATGCTAATCCGCAATCAAAATGTCTGGCAGGTGCTCGCCAAGGGCTCCAAGGTTGATAAGGAGCAGAACAACTTGTCTCGATCCAAAACTGACATCGAGAATCAGCACCAGAAATACCGCACCGAATTCAAATGCTGTGCATTCAAATCCAGCAGAAAGCTTAGAATCTTTCTACACAAGGTTCCAGCGCCTTCAAAAGATTCTGGAGAACGACTCATCGAGTGACAGTTACTCTTTTAGCAGCAGCAACTCAGACGAGGGCTCTTGCACTACCACCGACAGCAACCGAGACTCCACCACAAGCACTGACGACCTCTCCGAATACATTTTCGGCGGTTGGAGGAATTCGTCTGATTCTTCCGACACTTGCTCGTCTTCTTCGTCGCCGCTATCGTGCGCTGAACGGGACAGGCAATCCAAGAGAGGTGACGTGTTTTTGCACTCTGACACGACCACCAAAATATGTAGAAAGTTAGATAGAAGTAGTTATAGGGAGACTGACTCAAGAAAGCTAGGGAGGGAGAACCCCTTTAGAAGATCGGTGAGCGAAAGAACAGATTGAGCAATTTTCTGGGAGGTAACTTAGTATAAATTAATTTAGAGGCGTAAATAAATTGAAAAATTGGGGAAGAGGGGTTGGGTTGTATGTAATTGTACACTCGTAGTTGGTTGGCTCTGTTTAAGGAAGGTAGCCATCCCTGTTTTGTCCGTTGCTTTCCCCCGCTTTAAGTTCACAGTTGTATAGTGTTCATAAAATGAGTTTTAAAGGGGGTTTCTACCCAATCAATTGTTCAATTAAGAACATTTTGTTATTCTATGGTTATTGCTTCTCTTGCTCTTACCTGTTTTCCTTACTGTCCTTTCGAACTATAGGTGTTAACGAGCTGAACTGAGACCGAACAGTTATGGGCTGGACTTGATTTAAAGCTTGTCGAGATTAGAAAATTTTAGCTCAGTTCGAGCCTACTACTGTATATTTTCCTTCTTAGTTTCAATATTAATAGTAAAACTGATTTATAACAATACTAGTTAAAAATTGATTGCATCAATAACATTCGAAAAAAAGTATTTAAGAAAAAGTAGTGCAATTTATTATCGCTTACATTTTTAAAATTAAAATTAACATCAATATATTTTTACTTCATCAGTAAATAATCCCATTTTTGTTACCTATGCATTTCCATATTTAGTATCACCCTTGCAACAAAGTAGAAAGTGATGAAAATTATCATTTACGAAATACTCATCAATAATACACAATTTGCTTTTCAATAATTTATAAAATAGAATATACGAACATATTTGCGAGTTTTTGAGTCAAATCTTTGAAAGATTGGTTAGGCTTGTTCATATCTTGAGCGGATCTCGAACTCAAGTCGAGCTCTATCGAGTCAAATTCTGGGCGAGCTTTGATTGAGTCGAATCTCGAACATTTTGCGAGCCACCGTGCTTGTTAACACCCCTAATTTTAACTTCTCAGGTCTATGCTGACTTGGATCTGAGGGTGAGTTTACAACACCCATTCACGAGTAGGATATGTTTGTATTAGAGTGTTAGTGATTGTCATGTCACTATGGCTATCAAATAAAAAAGACGAGTCTGAAAGTGTGGTCAGATACAAGCTGGAAAGGGAAAATAGCCTCTAAACGTACAAGTGTAGCAAGAATCCAAGATCCTGTCATTAGCCTGTTCGCTATACTCCTCTTTGTCAGCCAGTTTCTCTAGTTAATATTTGGAGTATATTTAGACTAACTAACCGAGTTCTTTAAAGAATGTGTTGTGCAATAGAACATGGAATACTATTCTCATACTCATAAACTTTTTCCCCCTTCAAAAACTAGATGGATTGGTTAAACTGTTTTGTTTGTGATGGGGTGTACTTTGATCGATTTTCATTGTTTTTTGACACTAATATCTGAACAACCAAATTTAATCCCCCAATCCCATTTTTATAATTAATTTCCTTAATTATCCACAGTTTTTATTGACTTGGACTTTATTAGCTCCACTTCTTTTCCCGAATTAGTTTGTGGCTTATTCCATTTTCGTCAATTTGATGTCAGAAAAATTCAAATTTAATATAAAAACTTAACGGATGATCATCGATTGTAGACAATTCTATGCATGATCATCGAAACATGTTCATAATTCACATGATGATTTTTGTATTTCACATTGTTTGTGTTGTTAGATTGACATATAATGTACTAGATTTGAATACATCATGCACAAATAGGTAAAATCGGACAAATTACACACCATATATATAATAATTTGAATATATTAAATACTAAATAGACAAATTCAATAAATCATACATTAAAAAAGTTATCCGAGCTATAAAACATATCGAAAAAATCTTTTAATCTTTATCCTAGTGTTGCTATAATTCTGTAATACGGGTATTACATTGTAATATTACCATTAGTGTATGCCATATAATAATTCAGTTTTGTTTTAAAAAATTGTGAGCCGATAAAACATAGGTTTTGTACATTATCAATCTATTGTAAAAGACTAATTTAATTTTATTCGAGTTTTTCTTAAAATGTTTATATTTTGATATTTTTTTAGGGAAATACAAGTTAATACCCTTTTCGGGTAAAATATTTTTTCTTTTACAATAAAGGAATAATATTTTTGTTTTACTCATTAATTAAGTTTTAATTTTTTCTTTTACTGACTGTTCACATTCCTCATTAACAACGTTTTTTCTTCTTTTTCTCTGTGCCTCTTTTTCTTTTTCTACTTCTTCTTCTTCTTCATTGTCTCTGCTTCTTCTTCATTATCTCTGCTTCTTCTTCATTTTTATTCTCTGCATCCATCTATCTCTCTTCTTCTTCTTCTTCTTCATGCTCTTTATCTCTTCGAATCACAATATTTATCGAATCACGATTTTTTTGTGGCGTTTTCATTTGATTATGCTTCATCACTTCGATCGCGATTTTTCATCAACCTGTTCTTATTGCGTGAGTATTTTATTTGTTATTTTCTGAATCTTTTTTCATCTTATTTCTTATTTTTATCAGGATTTTGGATTGCGATTTGAGTTTTCCGATTTAGATCGCGATTGAGTTTTTTTATTTGAATCACGATTTGAGTTTCAATTTTGGATTTGCGATTTAGTTTTCTGTTTTGGATCGTGATTGAGTTTGTTTTTCGTTTTTATTCTTTTTTCCATATTGCATTTTGTGTTTTAGACCCTGCTTCTCTTTTCTAATATTTTCAGTTGTGTTTAGATCTCTTTTTTCAGTGTTTTTATGTTTGCTGAGGTTTTTTCATTTTTCAACGGAGAAGATTGCTATTTTGGTACATTTTATGGAGTTTGAACTCATGATTTCAAGTTTCTCAAATATGATGTTGTTTTGTTGTTGTTCGTGATTCTGTTGTTATTCATTTTCATAGATCGTGATCGAGTTTTTTCTACAATTTTCAGTTCTATTTTGTGGATTAAAGCTGTTTCACTCTAGTTTTTTTTTTTTTTCTGAATTTGTTCTTTGTTTTCTTCTTTTCTTTTAGATCTCAATTTCTTCTGTTTCGGTGATGGCTTATTGTATATAGCTATTATACCTGGTATAATGACTATTATACCTGGTATAATGACTATTATACCTGGTATAATAGTTATTATACCAAGTATAATAACCATTATAACCAGTACAATGAGTAATATAAAAACGTACACACATAATTGGAGATAAAAAAAAGTATTAAAATTAAGTTTCAAGTTTCGCATTTGAATAGTATATGGTCATTATATACATCGAGTGTCATATTTCACATTAGAATACAATTTTCAGATCATGCAATTATACTTGGTATAATCCAAACTAATTTTATCAAAAATAATTGAAAAATAAAAAAAGTATTAAGATCAGCTTCAGATATCGCATTTGAATAGATTTATAGTCATTATACCAGGTATAATGACTATTATACCCGGTATAATAGTCAACATAACAAAGAATTTCAGAGAAATATTCAAATCATTGAAGATAATGAGATTT
>CATIWQ010559594.1:0-23353 GCA_949673415.1 Euphorbia schlechtendalii | reverse complement strand
CCTTGTTTCGATCAATAGATTTCTCTATATTCTCGAGCGATTGTTGTATAAGTGTACTTGCAAATCACTTATCAATAAAATTTTTCATTCTTCAATATTCGTTTATTCGATATTCGCAAAGAATAGCATCCTAGCGGACGTTCTGTATGGGCAGAGACCAAATTCAAAGTAGACACAGGAATTGCAAGAATTGATTACTCCCATTATAGAGTGGATACGGTTTGATCAAATTTAGCTTTCACTTGCATACCTTACAACTTTGCTTTGCTTTCTACTTATACTTTCTATTTCAAAGTTTATGATATGTCTATGTGTCATAATGCGTATTTCGTGCTAAGACTTTTATGTTAATCAAGTTATATGCGTTGGCGTTAATTTTAAGAGTAGTTTCTGTGTTAACAATATCTTGTATAATCACTGGATTTGTGATATAACGCTGTTTAGTGAGCCAACATTTTTGGAATGGTAACTTGCTAAATGTGGCTATGAGAGTGACTCGTACTAAGCATGGTATTGACGTTGTCCAAGTTTATATAATAGTCTTATCTCGTTTGCACTAGGTTTAGAAAAGTCATTTCATGTGTTGCTCTACGACGAATCATTGAACATATAAGTATTTTGAACCAAGTCTGTTAGATTAGTTTATTGAGTCGTAACATCTTTGTTAAACTTGCATGTTTTCTCTGCTATACTTGTTTGTGGTGAAAATCTCTATATTTAGAGTATCTAATCTTCAACATCTATATTTACTCAACTTTTCATTTTAATCTTCCTATCCAAAAATCTCAAAACTATTTTTATTTTCTTTTACTTTGTCTTCCCTATTTGATCTTTAGAACTAGTCCTTCCCTGTGGGATTGATATCTTTTAAAACTACATCGCAACTGTATACTTGCAGTTATCATCATTTTTCTATTTGATTAGAGGTACTGACAACACCTATACTTTACGTGAAAAAGTTTTTGGCACCATTGATATATAGCCGAATCTTGTGAACAAACTATTAAACTTATTAGTAGAAAAGTCGCGATCAAGTTTTTTGCACCGTTGCCGGGGATAAGTCTTTCAAAAAAAGTGTAGCCAAAAACTCACGATCAAAGCACGCATCAACTGGTAATGTTCTAAACTTAGATGATAGGGTTTCTTTTTATATTTTTTATAAACATATTATCAATTGTGGAACATTTCAACTAAGATTATATCAATCATGGCATGCTTAGGAGATCTTTTTATGTTAATTTTAAGTTTTGAAATTCTACCTTGTAATGTTGCATGTTTAATTATTGTCTTGATTAACTAGTAGTGGTATCAAAGCCTGTCTTATGCTATGCATGATTAATCATAATATGTTGACATTGATTTTTTCTATGAATTGATTAACGTACATTATGCATGACTAAGGTTTCGATTCCCGTGATAGAAAATGTTGTGATAACTAGATTAAGGTTTTGCTCAAACTTAGTCTAGGTGATTATCATATAAATTAAACATGTTTTACCACATATGTAAATGCTTTAATTGAGGGTCATCCCATACTTCACTCAATTAAAGAGCAAAATCATTAAATCATAGTTTTCCATGGTGCAACGAATCAAAGTGCCCATGGTTATTATGGCAATGATTGGACTTGGCTGCTCATTCACTTTAAGGGAGCCTCTCCTACTTGGAAATCTCCATCGGTTGTAGGTTCAAGTGTACCCAAGGGACTTTTATAACTTAGTTGATTTCCAGTATGGGAATTGGATTCAGTATATGGTTTTACAAACGTGGTTTAAGTTGTTGAATTAAAACTTATAGATATAGGTGCAAGAACTTAAATGTGGACCTTATTTGTTTTGCATGCTATGCAGAGTCTTGGCATGATGGAATGATTATGATGTACCAGTCTTGGGCATGTTTCATTAGAGATAATAATTCCAAATAGCCCAAGACTATTATTTTCATAATAATATCCATTGTATAAGACCTAGATTAGGGTGGGACCATCGGCACCAATAAAATCCCTACAATAATATTAAGGTGGTATATTATCTTCCCATCATAAGTCGTGATATGAACCATATTAACAGATGTAAGCACATGTACAACATGTATTCCCTTAACGTGTGTTTGGTCATGAGACTAGATGGGGTTAATGCCTTAAATAAAATGGGTTAGTTGTTCATATTATTAGAGCTAATGCCAAATTGGAGACACAATTGAGCAATCATGCAATTGGGTACTCACGTCTGTAGAAAGAGAAGTCAAATGTATTAGCAATTGCATAGGATGCAAATGGACAGGTTCCAACCATGGTTGTCATGTTATGGCTTAACCTTCTATAGAGGGGGTCATGATAAGCGGCTATGGATGCTACCTACTAAGCAAAATTGGTTGAACCAAATTTCTCGAATTTAAATAGAAGGGGCTATTTGAATGTCAAGAAAATAGTAGGAATTATGTATTTAATTAAAGATCTTATATTAAATGCATGTACATATACTAATGTCTAAACAAATTCTATTTTTATATCTAGGTTGAATAAGAACACTAACAGTGTTATGCATCTAATTGACAATAAGTTTTACAAAGGAGATAACTTTCATGAGAGGTTCTAGTGTGTGTTTCCTAAAGAGCCTTAGTCTGAATTATATGCTAGATAATCGATATCCCGAACTTCCTGGAGAAGATCCTTTCATTTATCAAATTGATAAGTACGTGAAGGATAAAAGGGAATGTGATTTCACAAAAATCTTCATGGTTAACACTATGCTTCCAAGGTACAGGTATCTTTGCAAAAATATGGACTTGGAGTCTATGATTGTGTAGTTTGTGATGATGGATGAACCTGAAAAATTCATGCTATCTACAAATCTAAGGGTAGACACCTCAACAGTTGAGTTTGCCATGACTGTTTATGATAACTCTAAACAATTAAAGAAAATGGGAGTCACTTATGATCAGGATACCTTGAAATAGATTGTATTGAAAGGACTACCACATAGATACGATAGTTTCAAAATAGATTTCTATGGAATTAATTATTATTGTAATTTTTTTGAGATGGTAGACCTATTGAAACAATATGACATACAGTTTAGAAATAAACTTGAGAATCAACTTGTTGCTGAGGATCGAAAGATAAGAAAGTCCAGGGCTTTCAAGGTCAAGAGAAGACTCATGAAAAGTGTTGAAATGAAACGGGCGAGTTAAGAGCTCAGAATTCTGAACAAGTGAAGAAGAAGCCAAGTGAGGCATATACTTCAAGTATGTTTATGATAGAGAGTTTCTCTGTAGTTCCCTATGAGTCTACTTGGGTATTGGATACATGTTGTTATACTCATATCTATACTTTTGTGTAGGGATTGCCAAATAGTAGAAGGCTTGCAAAAGGAAATGGACCTAAGAGTTGGAAATGGAGCACGGGTTGCTGCAATAGTTGTAGGGACATATAGCCTTCGTTTACCTAATGGTCTAGTTTTAATTTTGAACAATTGCTATTATATTCCTATTATCATTAAGAACATTAATTCTGCTGCGCATTTAGTAATAGAGAGATTTGAGATTTTATTTTCTAATAATAATTGTCAAATTCAACACGATAATGTTCTTTATGCTTGTGGAATATCTGTTGATGGCATTTATGTTCTAGATACTAAAACTGAAATTCTAAATATGAACATTGTTAAGAAATCGAGATTAGATAATGAGAAATCCTCATACTTAAGGCATTTTCTTCTAGGCTATATAAATGAGACTCGCTTAACTAAATCACACAAATGTGGTGACTTATGCCCTATGGAATGGGAATTCTATGGTGCATGCGAACCTTATTTAAAGGGGAAGATGACTAAGAAACATTTCAAAGGAAATGGTTAGCGTGCCACTAGTACCTTAGAAATAATACATTCTGACGTATGTGGTCCAATGAGTCTTAAGACACACGAGGTTTTCGCCTATTTATAACCTTTATCGATGATTATTCGTGATATGGCTATCTGTATCTTATGAGGAACAAGTTTGAGAGTTTTGAGAAATTTAAAGTGTTTAAAACCGAAGTAGAGAAATAGCTTAGGGAAAGAATCAAGACCCTTCAATCTAATCAAGGTGGTGAATACTTAAGCCAAGAGTTTCAGGATTATCTCCTTGGACACCCCAACATAATGGAGTTTCAGAAAGGAGGAATCAAACCTTACTTTATATGGTTTGGTCCATGATGAGCCAAACATAACTTAGTAGATCCTATTTGGGTTATGCACTTGAGACTGCAGTTTATATTCTAAATAGAGTACCCTCTAAATCAGTTGATCAAACACCATACAAACTATGGTATGGTAAGAAACCAGCTCTTTCTCACCTGAGAGTTTGGGAAAGTCCTGCTTATGTAAAGAGGACAAGTTCAGATAAGCTGAGTGCTAAGTCTAATAGGTGTTTGTTTATAGGTTACCCTAAGGAGACTATGGGGTATACATTTTATGATCCCAAGGAACAAAAAATCCTTGTTTCCAGAAATGCTCAATTCCTCGAGAAGGAGCATATACTTGCTAAACCTAGTGGGAGAAATCTTGAGTTAGGCACTCAAGAAGATCAAACAAACAATCAACTAATTATTCCTACACCTGTTACACAAGAAAGTGTAAGCATTGAATTGCTTATTATAACACTGACATTGCGTAGGTCAGGTCAGGCTCCAATCGCTCCCGAGTGATACGGGTTTCTCATCGTTGATGATAAACATCTCTTCCTTATGGAAGATGATAAGCCCAAGACTTACAAGGAGGCAATGGAAGGCTCAGAGTCTGACAAATGGTTTACAACCATGAGATCAAAGATGGATTCCATGAAAGAAAATCAATTTTGGAACTTGATTGATGCTCTAAGTGGGATTAAGCCCATAGAATGCAAGTGGGTTTTCAAGAAGAAAATGTACATGCACGGTAACATAATTACCTATAAAGCAAGGCTACTTGCAAAAGGTTACACTAAAAAAGAAGGCATTGACTATGTTAAAAACTTTTCACCGTTGGTCATGCTAAAGTCTATCAGGACACTCCTTGCCATCGCCACTCATTATGATTATAAGATTTGGCAAATAGATGTGAAAACATCATTCCTTAACCAGAATCAGGATAGGGATGTGTATATGACATAACCTGAGGGTTTTACATCCAAGGATGGCTTAAAGGTAAGCAAGTTGCAGAAGTCCATTTATGGACTAAAGCAAGCATCAAGGAGTTGGAATATTAGGTTTGACAAGAAAATCCGAGAAATTGGTTTTGTATCAAACTCTAATGAGCCTTATGTATATAGGAAGGCTAGTGGGAGTGTGATCGTTTTCCTTGTATTATATGTCGATGGCACATTGTTAATTGGAAACGATGTTCCTTTTCTTCAGATAGTAAAGTCATGGTTGTCAAAGAAGTTCTCCATGAAAGGCATTGGAGAAAAAGCTTTTATACTTGGTATAAAGATCTACTGAGATAGATCTACAAGGTTGTTAGGTCTTTCATAAAGTACATACATAGACAAGGTTTTGGCTAGATTTAACCTTGAGCAGTCAAAAAGGGTTATCTCCTAATATCTCACAAAATTGACCTTTCTAAATCTGAGTGTCCGAGAACACATGGGGAGAGACTGTGCATGAATGGAATACCCTATGCCTTGGCAATAGGATCCATTATGTATGTTATGGTATGCACTCGACCTGATGTCTCACATGAATTGAACATCACGAGCAGATTTCAATCTGAACTAGGTGAGAAGCATTGGATGGCCATTAAAACTATCCTTAAGTACTCACATAGGACTAAGGATATGTTTTTGGTTTATGGAGAAGGTGATATCTCAATGAAGGGATACACCGACGTGAGTTTTCAGCCTGACAAGGAAGACTATAAGTCCCAGTCGGGGTATGTGTTTATGTTAGACGGAGGGGCAGTTGCTTAGAAAAGTTTTAAATAGGATACGACTGCCGATTCAACCACAAAATCAAAGTATACAGCTACTTCAGAAGCAGCTAAGCAAGCTATCTAGTTAAAGGAATTTATTGGTGATCATGGTGTGGTGTCCAGAATTGTAAATCCAATAGCGATCTATTGTGATAACAATGGGGCCATTGCTCAAGCAAAGGAACCACGGTCTTGTCAAAGAAATGGACATGTACTCAAAAAATACCATCTCATTCAGTAGATAGTAGCTAGAAAGGATATAAGCTTAGAATACATCCTAATGGATCAGAATCCAGCGGATGGGCTAACTAAGCCATTGACTCGGGTTAAGCATGACCAGCATGTTAACAAGTATGGCATGAAGCACATGGGCAATTGGCCCTAGTAAAAGTGGGAGATTGTTAGAAATAATGTATGCCCTAGAGGCAATTACGGAGATATATCTTAATTAGTTATAATGTACAAAAGGTTTCATGTTATTATTATTAATAATAAAGGCATCTTTGTTATTTATCAGTGCTTTTATTTATTTATGTATCTCACTGGTATCATATATGTATAATATTATGTATATGTGCATTGACAAGACAAAGTATGTGACTACTTCATAGTTTAAAAGTGAAAGGACATAGTGGGAGCTATATGGTGTGAGACTTGCACATACGTGTTACTATGAATAGTCTAAATATCCCAAGTGAGTTTCATTGAGACTGAACATCAATGAAGCAGACAGACTAGCATGTGTAGGCTTACTCCTTGGATTAGATCCAAGCAGCCAATCTCACAAGCTAAAGGTGGTACCTTGAGTTAACACATGAATGTATTCGGGTAATACATTGGAGATCACTATAAGACAGACACTCAGAAATAACTATCTCCATGTGTTGGTGTCATGTCTTATTGCAGTATAGGTACAAGTATCCTCAGACCTGAGATACTGGTTACCTTATGTAGGAATTGTTATACTTAAGGTCATACTTATTCATACCCTAGTAATCAGGATGATACAGGTGATTACGGGTATAGTGATGATCACATGTTGGTAAGTTAATTAGTCAAGATGGGATCCATCGCATATGATATAGTGATATAATGGGAGATGTACATTAGGGCCCCTTGTCGAAGAGACACACTCACAAACCTCTTATCAGAGTATAAGATTGATACAATAGGTTTCTAGTCAATCTTGATACATTATGGTGAGTGATGTTCTTTGTGAATAAGTCTAATTTAAGGATAGCTACGGCTATTACATGAGCTAACCTAGAATAGTCATCATATATGTGTCCGCCCATGCTTATAAGCTAAAAAAGGGCCAAACAAATCCATATGCGTAGGCTGAAGTACTCTTTTATTTGGAAAGTTGGTTTTAGATTTACAACACTTCCTAAATTATTTATCGTAATAACATGCAATATAAAGGTGATCCTTTTCAAAGTTTACTCTTGGTAGACCCTCAACAAATTTTTGTTTGGTTAGTTTGGACTAAAGATTAATATTAACATGACTCAATCTTTTGTGCTATAACAATGATTTTTCTTCTGTAGACACCATGCAAATATCCTTTTTGGCATTTATATCAATTATATATACATTGTTAACTCTAGATGAATAAAAAAAAGGTTTGATTAGACTTTCATTCAATGATTAAGCACTACTGGAGTCAAAAAAAATGCTTTTCTTCTTTTGCCACGTAGTCGTGCAACACTCAGAAGGTTAAATTCTTGTCTACAAATTAGGGAGACTTCTTAAATCTTGATGTCAGATCCTTTTCCAATGATTTTTCCCTTTTTGTTATCTCTAAGCTTACACATACATTCTTGAGAGATAAATGAACTTAATCTCTTATCATATTCCCTGAGCATTTATTGCAATAAACTAATGCTTTTGACCTTCTATAGACCTAAGCTTACTTGCAAACGGAAATGATTAGAACCTTTGAAACAAGTTTCGCTTCAAGTCAATCAAAAGCTAAATATGTCCAAGCATAATTATCATAACATCCAATTCTTTATTTGTAGATAGCTTCTATGTGATTATTCATACCACATAAATCACATTTAATGATAAACTTTCTTTGTCTAGTTTATCCTTGAGGTTGGTAGATGTTACATGGCTCTTGACTGTCTACTTTTATGGAGATTGTCCTCTTCTTTGAGCATTGAAGTGATGATTCATTAATAGATTCAAAAGCTTTCTTGATCTTTGAGGATTGTCTCTTTTGTGAGATGTATTGGCCATATTTGAAAGATCAGTACATTAAGGTTGCCTCTAGATCTACTTTTGAGGTAGATGTTTCCTTTATATCTAACTTTGAGGTTGGCTTTGTGGAAGCCCCTTAGCATAGTGTCTCCTTTAAGGAGGATTATGCTTGTGAACTCTATCAACCTCTAAAATACTTATTTTTCCATAGATATGGCCTTCTATCAGAAATACTCTTCGATTGAGCCCTATAATATTTATTCCAACTTGTAGAAATTCCTTCTTATGCTTTAAAATATTGTTTCATGTTCAACGCTTCTCTTGTGAAGAACGTTCATTGTTATAATTGTTGGTCCGTAAACGGGCTCTTAACAACAATAAAGAGGGTGAATGCTTAAACTTATTTACTTTTAGATTTTTTTTACGATTTAATTGCTAAGTTTAGTTTATATATGCATGCTGAGTGCGATATAAAAATGAATAAACTGCTCAACTTTGCTAGCATAGTTTATCTTCAATCTTTAGCTAAGTAAGACTTACTCAAAATAGATCAGATAACAAGCAGTATAATGAATGAGAGAGAGATATGAATGAGCTTATCACTAATCAAGCTAAATGCTTAAAGTTAGAACGTCAACACTTGAGATTTATCCTAGTTCAGCCCCTAGCCTTCCTCTAATCCCCGGATACCATCTCCAAGCTTTAATCCACTAGTGATTCGTTCCTTCAATAAGCGAAGAAGCCTTTACAGCGGGTAGACACGATTACAGAAAGTATCTTTCTTTCTAACTACCTCTCAACTTAGTTTGGGTACCCTTCCGAAACTGACACTCAGATTAATATAAGAATGCAAATTGAATTAAACTTATAAAAAAGTTTAATCCTTACAATGTTAATCTATGTAATTTCTCTCTATTACAAATAGATAAGACTTTAAATGTTTGCTAATTGCTTGCGGTGGAATTTCTTTGGAAGCTAGAGTAAATTGCGCAGCGTTTTAGCTCTTAAGAAATTCGAGGTGATTTACCAAGTTTGAACGTCTACTCTAGTCTTCTATTTATACCTTGAAGCTTTGAGAAGTAGCCGTTGCGAACTTTACAAGATTGCTGATCTTCAATTTCTCATCTCTTCTAATCTTTCGAATCTTCCCGTTAGAGACAGATTCCAAGACATTTAGAAATAGAAATTGAACTTTGAGGCACGATAAAATTCCGTTGATGAATTCTCATTTATCTTCAAGCAATCTAGTTCTAAGAGAGGCGCACTATAATGCAATGTGGAGTCTTCCCATTGGATGACCTTGCTGACGTTGGCAAAATCGCGCGGAGACACTTGAGACGTAGCACATAATAGAAATTCCTTTTTCATGGATTGTAGAGAGGAATCTCTAACAACTATACTGACATTTTTTACGTTGTGAGGACCATAGGAATCTTCATTAATTTCAGCGCCATTTATCCGAAAAAACACTAAAAGAATATTTCATTCCATCACAGACAATGTTAGTAGCACATGTATCATTAAGTCTCTAAGTGTCAAATAGAACATGCTTTTAATTAAATAAAAGCAGAAACTCAGCACGAGCTGAGTGAAGTAATTCTAAACTATGTAGTACTCAGCATAGACTCAACTTTTCCTACTCTAAGTCATAACTTAATTAATCATCCAGCAAAACTAAGTTATTCTCCCTTGAATGAACTCAAGACAGCTTTATTAATTAAGAGTCTATTTAGTATTCAATTAATTTCACTATCCTAGATAGTTTGCTATTTCAAAAAATGCTCAGTACTATGAAGTACTATTAACTTGGGTTCTACAATCTCCCCCATTTTAGATAGATAGCAAACTAGGTAGTAAAAGAAGTTAATTGAATGGATAGTTCAGAAATTATAGAATACCTGAAGGCGATGTAAAACTCCCTTATGCTGAGTGACTTCCCTTAGTCAGCTTGAGCTCCCCCATACTGAGTGAGTCTTCTATAAGCAGCTCAGCTCCCCCATACTTAGAGGATTTCTTCTTGATTGGGACAATGCTTTACTTCAGCTTTATCTTTAAAGGTTTTGTCTCTTGTATGTTTTCATGTACCACATAGTTAGATACACAGCAGAAAACATACTCAGCATAAGAAGTTAAGAAGATCTAAACTTGAGGTAGGAACTTGTAATTTTATTAATATATCAAAAATGGCTTAGTCAGTACATAAAGCATGTCCTGAGCTAAGATTACAATAATTCCTATTACAAGTTCTACATCTATTGGGTCATGGCCTAAACTATCTTTTATGCACTGAAGAGGAAGATCCTACAGTCTTATTCTTATCTTTACTTAACCTATTTGAAGGATGCATCAGATGAGAATGCCTTGGAACAAATCCCTTATTAAGATTTATCATCCTGAGGGCATCTTCAGCTACCTTATCCCCCTTTGCTATCTGACCTTGAACAATTTGATCAAGACAGAGATTAAAGGCATCAAGTGTAGCTTAGAAGCTCTCTTGCTAGCCAATGATCTGTGGGGAAATCTCTTACTGCAATTGCTCCTTACCTTTTACTGAGAGGAAGTCTTGGTCATTCAGCTAACTAAGAAGAAGATGGTAGCTGCGAGAGAGATGAGCAATCTGGTCAAAACCTTGATTGGAAAACTGTTGAAAACACTGAAGAAGACCAAGGAAGTCAGTTGCTGTTAGTGCAATCTTCAATGGAGCCTCAATGTCAAGAATCTTGGGACCAATGGATTCAATACACTTTGAAGTGTAGTAGATGTCTTTTCCATCCAGCTCTCCCATCCTAAGTAGTGAGTCCACCTTCTTCGTCAGATCTTCCACTTTGGTTTTAATGATGTTCAGCTTTGTGTGGATTAACATTCTAGTCTTAGGGCAGAGGGATTCGGTTAGAGGTGCACTCGGCATAGGCATGTTTGGAAAGATCTTTCCCATGGCAGTTACTAAAAATTTCTGCTATGAGGAAACTCTCTCTGTTATGTGATCAGAGACCTCTCGCTGAAGAGTATCCATCTTGGAATTGAGAGAATCAATGTTCTCGATATGGGCCCTGTCTAGCTTTTGCAAGATATCCTTTAAGAGCTTGAGAACTTCATCCTACTTGTTATCATGCACAAGCAAGAACCAAGACTTAGATTCCACTAGGGTCGCTATGTTGTGGCTCACATCCTCTGTAGATGCTACCTCTTTTGAGAATCCTCGATCTTGTGATCGGTTAGCCTCTTTATTTTGGCCTGCTCCTTATCGAGCTTATGGATCTGTGTCACTTGAGTAGCCATATTGGTACTCAATAGACTCAGCTGCTCAGTAGCAACATCTACACTACTCTTTATCTTTCCCAAAATAGCATTTGCTATTACAATAGATGTTGGAATAGAAGTATTAGCTAACCCAAGGTAGGCTGCAGAGTCTATTAACCCATTCAAGATTACCTCCATCTTATCTATCAAGCTTTTGGCACTCTCTTTTGCCAAATGATTTCGAATAACCAACAAGCTACCTTGGATCCCCTCAAACTCCTCAAAGTATAGAGAGTCACTAGGCACACTTGTGTGATTTTCGAATTCTGGTGATTTTTTCTTAGGCCTCAACGATAAGTCTGTCAATTCCTGAGTAAGTATCATGTTGCCTACTATTCCATCTAACTCAGCATCAGTCTTGAGCATAGTAAATTGCTTCCTTGCTAACTCTCAGATCTGTACCAAGAAAGATGTATCAGCCATTGTTGGCTTGCTGTTGGGTTCAGGTGCTTCATTAGCTAAAAAACTTACCTCAGTAGTCTGACCACTTGCTTTTCCCTACTGAGCAGAGTTCTCAGCTTTGGGAACTTCCCTAACCAGAGGGTGTGAAGAGGTTTGAAGAATGGGTAGGTTTAGAACCATGTACAGTTTAGGAAGTTGGTTTGAGTGGAATAAAAGGTAAAATGGCTCTGGAAGAAATGGTTGTTGGTTGAGAATGTAAAGGAGAAGGTGTGGAAGAATTATGTACTGGTAATGGAGGAAAAGAATCCTACAATTTTCAAGTGAAGAGATTTGAATTGGGGGAATGTACAGAGTTAGAGGGGGAAGGATTTTTCTACATTTCAGGATCTACTAGAGTAGAACCTGATGGAATACAAGAATTTACAAGAGAAGGGTTTTGAGGATTTACAAGAGAAGATGAGGAGGTGGGATTTTGTGGAACCTCTAGGTTAGTTGTTTGACCCAAAGATGGGTCAGCCTGAGGTTGCTCATTTTGAGAAGAAGGCTCCTCAACATGAGTGAATGTTAAAGTGGGGATGCTGGTGTCCTGAGGATCAGACTCCTCTGGAATCAAGGAAAGGGTTTCTCCAGCATCCTCCTCACTGCTCACCACCTGCGCATTTCTCTGCAGTGGCCTTGTGGTGGTAGAACGCTTACGTTGAGTGCCCTTAAGTTTGGCAAAAACATCTGAAGTGTTCTCAGCAACATTAGACCCAAGCTAGTCCTCATCTCTAGACTTCTTGGATTCGCCCTGCTTCCTAGTATCATCTGAGAATACCATTTTGCTCTTCCTTTGGCACAGGGTCTCATTGGCCTTAGCCTCATCTTCTTTCTCCTTAGCTTGCTGCTCAGCTAATAGTGATAAGTGTATAATTACGTTTATTATCATGATAATTTTACTTATAAAATGATATGGTTTTGTTTCATTTTATACTTCATATAAAAGATTTCACGTGGTATGTAGTTATTTTTTATACAAATGTAGAAACTAGGTGAATCTTAGGAGTTAAATGATCAAAAATGGAATTCTATGTAAAAAGAGTGAAAAAGGTGCAAAAAGATGCTTGGAACACAAGGATTTGGATTAGGATCGGAGTTGTCAAAGATTGACAAAGTTGCAAAGAAGAAACATGAAGAAAAAGACATGTCACGATCGTGACACCCATTCGCGGTCACGACTTATTACTCTTCATAAGTAGAAAGTTACAAATCATTATTCATGATCGCGACATGTGATTCATGATCGCTACTTATGATGGTTATTTTTCTCATCTTAACTACTAATGACTAGATAATAACAAGCAACTACCATCAACTGCCAACTAAAATAGGGTTTGGATAGATGCAACCCTTCACACTCTATAAATAGGGTTCAAATCCAACATTTTCGTGCATGGTGTGTGGCATGAGTTGTAGGCATTGAATGATAGTATGTGTGCATAGATAGAGAGTGAAAATATCTAGATTTCGCTATGTTCAAAGTCTTAGTGAGAAAAATGTATAAGTGATTCGATTCTTATTTCGATCACTATATTTCTACACAAATTTGAGCGCTTATTGTATGAGTGTAATTGCAAAGAACTTATCAATAAAAGTTTTCGTTCTTCAACATTTTTTTGTTTGATATTCACAAAGAATAGTATCCTAGCGTAGGTTTTGTATGAGTTGAGACTGAATTCAAAGTAGACACAGGAATTGCGAGAATTGATGACTCCCATTAAAGAGTGGATACGGTTTGATCAACTTTAGCTTCACTTGCATACCTTACAACTTTACTTTGTTTTCTGCTTATACTTTTTATTTCGAAATTTATGATATGTATATGTGTTATAAGGAGTATTTCATCTTACGTCATTTATAATAATCATGTTATATTCTTTCTTGTTAACTTTAAGAGCTACTTTGTGGTTAACAAGATTGTGAGCCAACATTTTTGGAATGGTAACTTGCTAAATATGGCTATGTAAGAGAAACCTGTACTAAGCATAGTAATATTGTCATCCAGGTTCTTATAAGTGTCATAATTCATTTACCTTAGATTTAGAAAAGTCATCTCATGTGTTGCTCTGTGATGAATTATTGAATATTAGGGCGTCTAGAACCATATTTATTGAAGTTATTTAGTGTACGAAATATTCTTGATGATTTTGCATGTTTTTCTCTACTAAATTTGTTCTTACGAAATATCTATATATTTTAAATTTTCTCTAGTCTATTCATACATCTATCTATTCAACCATCCATCATCCAAACCCTTGAATCAAATTATCTACTTTCGTTTGTTCTGTAACTCTAGTTGGTCTCTAAAACCGAATTCCTTCCCCGTGGGATCTATATCTTTTAAAAGTACATCGAAACTGTATACTTGCAGTGATCACCATTTTTCTATTTTGATAAGCTATATTGACAACACCTATTCGTATTTTTAACTTTTACCTTATGAATAGAAAAGTGGGGAACAAGGTTTTTGGCACCGTTACAGAATTTAAGCCTATCGGAACGAGTATAGTCAAAATCATGCGATCAAGTTTTTGGCACCGTTGCCGGGGAAGGCAAGTGCGTTCTAGAGATTAAATTGTTGGAGAACAGGCAATCATATTTATATTTTTAGATATTTATATTTTTTTAACATATTTTTCTTTGTAGCGTGTGCATGCCAAGTACGCGTAGTTCGGGAGAGAGTTTGGCATCTTTCGAATTAGAAATAGAACGATTTGGTAGGACAAGGAAGCGAAGAAATAGGAGACAAAGAAGAAGGATGGCTGATGAAGATCAACCATAGAATAATCAACCTCAACTAAGGCTCATGGATTATGTTGTTCCGACCATCAATGGTAACAATCAGGGAATTGCTAGACTGCCAATTAATGCAAATCAGTTTGAAATCAAGCCAGCATTACATCAAATGATTAGCAATAATGTGCAATATTATGGTCTACTAAATGAAAATCCGAATGCTCACATTGCAAACTTTCTAGAAATCTATGATACTTTCAAAATGCATAATGTTCCTGATGAAGCAGTTAAACTTCGCTTATTCCCATTGTTAAGTGTATAGTTACACTTATTATCATATTAATTTTATACACTAAACACTATAGTTTAAGTCATTTTTATACTTCATATAAAAGATTTTACGTGGTATGTAGTTTTTTGATGCAAATGTAGATACTAGGTAAATCTTGGGAGTAAAATGATCTAAAGTGGAATTCTATGAAAAAAGAGTGAAAAAGGTGCAAAAAGATGCGTAGAACTTAAAGATTTGGCTTAGGATCGAAGCTGTCAAAGATCAGTAAAGTTACAAGGAGAATTCTGAAGAAAAATGCAATTCACGGTCGCGACAACCATTCGCGGTCACGACTTGTTCTTCTTCAAAACAGAAATATGCCAATCAAAGATTCACGATCGTGACTTGCATATCGTGGTCGCAACTTAGACGGTTTTCTGGTTTAATCTTCTTAACTACCAACCGCTAGATAAGTACGATCAACCGCCATCAACCACCATCAACTACCAACGAATAGACACCTATCAGAAATAAACCAATCATGAAAAGGTGCTTATCCATTGTGGATTAGATTGAAGCTTCTCAACCAATCACAATGAAGTGATGCAATCATTCACCAATGGACACAACTCTTCGTATGGATAGACGCAACCCTTCGAACTCTATAAATAGGGCTTCAAGACCTCACAATTTTTTGCAGTGAGACAGAGGGAAATTATTAGAGTGTATGAGAGAAATATAGTGTGTGTATAGATAGAGGATTCGCTACGTTCATAAGTGTTAGCGAGAAAATGTTTAAGTGATTTGAATCCTTATTTTGATCACTAGATTTCTCTATATTCTCGAGCGATTGTTGTATAAGTGTACTTGCAAATCACTTATCAATAAAAATTTTTGTTCTTCAATATTCATTTGTTCGATATTCGCAAAGAATTGCATACTAGCAAAGGTTCTGTAAGGGCCGAGACCAAATTCAAAGCAGACGCAAGAATTGCGGGAATTGACGACTCCCATTAAAGAGTGGATATGGTTTGATAAACTTTAGTTTTCACTTGCATACCTTACAACTTTGCTTTGCTTTCTACTTATACTTTCTATTTCGAAGTTTATGATATGTCTGCGTCATAATGCATATTTCGTGTTAAGTTTTTTATATTAATCTAGTTATATGCGTTGGAGTTAATTTTAAGAGTAGTTTCGAGGTTAACAATATTGTGTATAATCAGTAGATCTGTGATAAAACGCTGTTTAGTAAGCCAACATTTTTGGAATGGTAACTTGCTAAATGTGGTTACGTGAGAGCGATCCGTACTAAGCATAAAATAGATGTTGTCCAGGTTTATATAATTATCTTAATTCGTTTGTGCTAGGTTTAGAAAAGTTATTTCATGTGTTGCTCTGCAGCGAATAATTGAACATCTGGGTATTTTGAACCGAGTCTGTTAGATTAGTTTTGTGAATCATAACATCTTTGTTGAACTTGCATGTTTTCTCTGCTATCCTTATTTCGTAGGGAAAATCTATATATTTAGATTCTCTAATCTTTCATATCTATATTTACTCATTCTTCTAACCCTCCTGTCCAAAATATCAAATCTATTTCATTTTCTTTATTCTATCTTCCTTGTTGATCTTTAGACTTGGTTCCTTCCCTGTGGGTTCGATATCTTTTAAAACTACATCGCAACTGTATACTTGCAAATATCATCATTTTTCTATTTGATAAGAGATGCTGATAACACCTATACTTTATGTGAACAAGTTTTTGGTGCCATTAATATATAGCCAAACACTTTGCGAAAAAGTTATTAAACTTATCAGTAGAAAACTGGCGAACACCCATTTACACTTCGTGATAAAGCGAAAGTTTGGTTAGTTTTAGTACCCCCAAATTCAATCACTACTTGGAATCAATTAGCCCAAGCCTTTCTGACTAAATATTTCCCTTTAGACAAAACCGCAAGACTCATTAAAGAAATCACTTCTTTTACTCAAAAGGATAGTGAATCCTTGTATGAAGCCTGGGAACGTTATAAGGAACTTCAGTGAATTTGCCCTCATCATGGTATACCCCAGAATGTGATTCTGCAAACTTACTACACTAGAATAAATCATGCAATGGAGGAGCGATTGATGCTATGGCTGTGAGATCTCTTATGAAGAAAACTAGTCAAGAAGCCTTTGATCTTTTGGAAGATATGGCAAATAATAATAGTATGTGGCTAGTGGAGAGAGCACAAGTAAGTACTACTAATCCTATTCGTTCACATGCTACATCTACATCTTCTAGTTCAGTTAAAAAGGTCAATGAATTTAACCCTATTTCTGTTATGCAAGCACAAATATCTGCATTATTTCATAAGATAGGTAATGTGCATATAAGTAAGAGTAACCCTTTGACATGTGAAAATTGTGGTCAAATTGGACACACTGCTTTTGAGTGTAACTTTAACCTATGTGTAGGGGAGCAATAAAGTTATGTTCAAAGTCAAGGGAATTCTTATGGCAATAATGGAAATAATTATAGGAGTTCTAATTTGAAGTATGGTGATAATCAATAAAAGAATTATCAGAGTATTGATAGAATAGGGCAATTAACAAGTAAGATAAACAAATTTCTAGAAGGGGTTTGTAATAAGCAATCAAAAAATGAGGAACGTTACAAGAAGTTAGAGAATAAGATGGATCAAATGTTTAAGAATTAATCATCTTCTATTCATAATTTGGAGATACAAGTTGGTCAATTAGCGAGTGCTATTCCATCTAGAGGAAAAGGCCATTTGCCTAGTAACATAGAAGGAAATCCTAAGGAAAATGTGCATGCTATAGCCCTTTATAGTGGTAAATTACTAGATACACCAAATCCTTCGGGTATGCTTACTAATGATATTATTGAAGTACCGAATGAATATCCGAGTAAATCAAATGATAAAGCAGGAGAGGATGAACAACCTAAATCCGGAAAGGTTAATCCTCCTCAACCACCATTTCCACAAAGAATGAAGAAGAAGAATGAGGATAAGCAATTCATCGAGTTCATAAAAAAACTTAAAGGATAAGCAATTCTTTCATTCACTGAAGCCATTACACAGATTCTTAACTATGGAAAGTTTATTAAACAACTTTTATCTCATAAGCGTAGTTTTGAAGGAATATCGAAAGTATCTTTAACTAAAGATTGTAGAAAAATAATAACCGCTACAATGCCCACTAAACTTAAAGATCTAGGAAGTTTCACAATTCTGTGTGAACTTGGAAACATTTCCTTTCCAAAATGTTTATGTCATCTTGGAGCTAGTATAAATCTTATGCCTTTATCAATCTTTAAAGAGTTGAAGCTTGATGATGAAGTTAAAAGGACAAATATGGTCTTGCAATTGGCCGACCAGTCTATTAAACGTCCTTATGGCATGACAGAGGATGTACTAGTTAAAGTGGATAAATTTGTTTTTTTAGCAGACTTTGTTGTGCTAGACTTTTGCATATGATGAAAAATGCCCTATAATCTTAGGAAGACCTTTTATGCATACTGGAAAAGCATTAATAGATGTATTGGAAGGCAAAATTAAGTTAAGGATAGGTGACGATACTATTGAATTTAACATGGATAAGGTTGATAAATATCCAATGGATGACGATATATGCATGAAACTAGACTTGATTGATGCTTGCATCCAAGAAAGTGTTAAGTTGGGTTTCATCCATGAATATGAAGGCAAGGAGTTGAAAAACTCCATTGATCACTAAATCTCTTATGTTTTCCTAATATATATATATATATATAGTATTATATAGTAGTATATTTTTATTATTTGTGTGTATTTTAAGTTAGTGTATTTATTGAAAATAAAAGAAAAGAACAAAATCTTTTTTAGATTTTGAACATATTGCGACCGTGACATGTATCGTGCTCATGAAATAAGTTTTCAAAACTTTCTGTTTCTGTATGGAGAAAGTCACGATTGCAACATATAATGACGATCGCGACTGGTGTGAATTTACAGCAGTTATTGCTGTAACGGCTCTATTTCTTACGGTGATAAATCAAATATATCCATTGAAACAACCATAATTACCCAATTTCCTATATATATAACTATTTTCCTAAGTATTTTTCACAAATCAATCACTCTTTTACACAAACACAATCTCTTACAAATAAGTTTTCTCTGTTTTGCCAATCAAACACAAATCTTTCTTTCTTGAATTCAATGGCTCCCAAGAAGTATGCAACAACTAAGGGGAAGAACAAATTGGTCAACCAACAAAGCAAGTATGGATGTCCTTTTCCAATTTATAGTGAAGAAGAAGTTGAACAATACTTGAGAATCAAGAACTTTGATTTCCAAGGTACACTTTTCTATGATTCTACTTTTGCTATTGATGCTGGGATTCATACGAAAGTAGAAGAGTATTTTTCATTGTTTGGATTAGAAAAATTTTTGAATATGCATTTTCTGTTTATCGAGGAATGGGTCCACGAATTCTTGGTTACTGTTGTGGAAGATGGGAACTTTATGAAAAGGAAATTCTGGAATAAAGGAAAAGAATATAAGTTTACCTTAATGTATTTGATTAAGGGGTTTAGTTTGGGAGAAACTTTTGAGGAGATTGAAAAAGATGAAGATTATGATGTAATAGATGTTCGGACTGAGTTAACGAGATTTGATCGATACGATGTCAAAAAATCATCCAACAAAAACATTCGAAGTAATAGCCTTCTCTACCTTCACAAGTTTATATCTCAAAGTCTTTTCTTTCAACACAAAACTACTAAAGCGTCGATGAAAGACTTGGTAATACTGGATTGCGTGGTTTCACAATTTCGACCAAAATTTCCTATATACATGATGGAATCCCTCTCTAGTTTCACTACATATAAAAAGGCTAAATTTGGAGGTGCGAATAAGATTTGCGGGATTATTTTAGGGGTGAAGAACCAACTACCATACCAATATATTCCAAGGAAGAAATTTAACTTTATGGGAGGAGTGTATATGAAGATATCAGGATTGGTCAAAGAAGATGAAGGAAAATTTACGTTTTTACCATATGGAGTAAGGGTAAGGAAGCTAAGACCGACCGATGGATCTACTTCTTGAGAAGACAAACACAATGAAGATATTGAAGAGGTTCAAATCGGAAGTAGTGGTTCAAGATAAGCCTCCGGGAGTACACATGATACTTGGAGAGGAAAGTTTGTAAAAGATGTCGATCAAGCATGCCTAGACATAGCCTCCATACAGCAAGATGTTCATCAACAAACAAAATCCAACATTTCATTGAACTGTAAGTTGAATACATACATCAAAATTAAGAATTTGGATATCTCACCGAGTCTTCCAGATTCAAGTTCGGATAATTAAAACAGGTTCAATTTCTTTTTCTTTTATTTTCTTTTTCATTTGTGTGTGATAAGTTTTTTTTAGATTTTCATTTTTAATAGTCTTCCGCAATGAGAACATTGTGTTCTTTAGTCTGGGGGGGCCATTTGTAAAAAAATCCCAAAAATTCAAAAAAATAAATAAAATTAAAAAGTAGAAGAATTTGAAAAGTTTTCTTGATTTTTTTGTGTTGTTTATACATTATCCATACCTATACTATACAAACACATGTTCGAAGGTTATTTTGAGTGTTAGGTATTTCGAGTTTAATGTTAGTGCATATTTCGAACAAAATGTTTCGAGTATGACCACAACGTTTTGGCACAACATTTAGCATTTGGCAATGATGAGTTGTGAGTAACATTCAAAGCAACATTCCAAGTAAGTTTTGATATATATTTCAATGCAACATGAATTAGTATAAGTTATATAGTTTTAGTTTAATGCTACCGATATGTTTTAAGTGGAGTAATATCTAGTAGTGTTCTTACTATGAGTGTTATATGCAATTCTCGAATACATCCTATAAGTATTGAGTGTGTTTAAAGTGTTGGGAAACTATAGCCATAATACTTTGAAAGTGATTTATAAAGGATGAGGGTATTAAGAGAAAAAAATCAAAAGAAAGAGAGGATAACCAATGAGTTATGTAAAAGGTGAGGAATGGTACGTAGCAGAAACTACAACCATTCAATGAATGAAAAAAGAAAAAGTAGCATAGAACGAAAAATGGGTGCAAAGTACGAATCTGTACTTCAAAAACATATGCTTAAAAGAAAAAAATGATAGAAAGTGGTATGGTGCATAAAATGAAACCACTAAAAAAGAGGAGAGTGGTATGGAGCATAAAATGCAACCACTAAGAGTGTTTTTAGCATCCTAGGTTACCTAAAAATGCCTTGAGATCAAACTTTCTAAAGTGTGCTCTCTTTGTCCTTTATACTTTTTATTATACTTGAGAGAAGGAAATATTCGAGTAAGCATATAACACTTATATGAAGACGCAATTCGGTTGACCCTCCATTAAGAGTAAAGGTATGCAACTAAGCTATATATATTGCACATTACTAATTTGTGGGAAATTTTGAACTTTTACTTGAACTTTATGCAATGTGGGAATGCGATACTCACTACAATAGTCTTTAGCCAAATGAGGTACGAACTTGAATACTATTTTATACACTTCTGTTGTTTTTACCTTGAGGGCAAGGCAAAAGTTAAGTGTGAGGGTGGGATAAGTGTATAATTACACTTATTATCATGATAATTTTATTTATAAAATGATATGGTTTTGTTTCATTTTATACTTCATATAAAAGATTTGATGTGGTATGTAGTTATTTTTTATGCAAATGCAGAAACTAGATGAATCTTGGGAGTTAAATGATCAAAAGTGGAATTCTATGTAAAAAGAGTGAAAAAGGTGCAAAAAGATGCGTAGAGCACAAGGATTTGGCTTAGGATTGGAGTTGTCAAAGATTAACAAAGTTGCAAAGAAGAAACATGAAGAAAAACACAAGTCACGATCGTGACACCCATTTGCGATCGTGACTTGTTACTTTTCATAAGCGGAAAGTTACAAATCATTATTCATGATCACAACATGTGATCCATGCTCGCAACTTGTGACAGTTATTGTTTATCTCTTAATAATGATCAACCGCCAGATAATAACGATTAACTGCCATCAACTACCAACCAAAAAGACACCTTTTAGAAGTCAACCAATCATAAAAAGGTGCCTTTCCATTGTGGATGAGGATGAATCTTTGAATCCAATCATATTAAAGTGATGTAATCCTTCGCCAATGGACACGACTCTTCATTTGGATAGACGCAACCCTTCACACTCTATAAATAGGGTTCAAACCCAACCATTTTCATGCATGGTGTGTGGCATGAGTAGTAGGTGATAAGTGTACAATCACACTTATTATCATATTAATTTTACACACTAAACACTATAATTTAAGTCATTTTTATACTTTATATAAAAGATTTCACGTGGTATGTAGTTGTTTTTTATGCAAATGCAAATACTAGGTAAATCTTGGGAGCAAAATGATCAAAAGTGGAATTCTATGAAAAAAGAGTGAAAAAGGTTCAAAAAGATGCGAGGAACTTAAAGATTTGGCTTTGGATCGAAGTTGTCAAAGATCGATGAAGCTACAAGGAGAATTCTGAAGAAAAATGCAATTCACGGTCACGATAACCATTCATGGTCGTGACCTATTCTTCTTCAGAATAGAATTCTGCCAATCAAAGATTCACGATCAAGACTTGTATATCGCGGTCGAGACTTGTACAGTTTTCTAGTTTTATCTTCTTAACTCTCAACCGCTAGATAAGAATAATCAACTGCCATCAACTACCAACGAATAGATACCTATCTGAAGTCAACCAGTCATGAAAAGGTGCCTATCCATTGTGGATTAGATTGAAGGTTCTCAACCAATCACAATGACGTGATGCAATCATTCACCAATGGACATGACTCTTCGTTTGGATAGATGCAACCGTTCGAACTCTATAAATAGGGCTCCAAACCTTACAATTTCGTGTAACATTCAAGTAGCAAGGGGTACATTAGAGTGCATGAGAGAAATATAGTGTGTATAGATAGATAATTCGCTACGTTCATAAGTTTAATGAGAAAATGTTTAAGTGATTCAAATCCTTGTTTCGATCACTAGATTTCTCTATATTCTCGAGCGATTATTGTATAAGTGTACTTGTAAATCACTTATCAATAAAAGTTTTTGTTCTTCAATATTCATTTGTTTGATATTCTCAAAGAATAACATCCTAGTGGAGGTTCTGTACGGGTCGAGACCGAATTCAAAGCAGATGCAAGAATTGCGAGAATTGACGACTCCCATTAAAGAGTGGATACGGTTTGATCAACTTTAGCTTTCACTTGCATACCTTACAACTTTCCTTTGCTTTCTACTTATACTTTCTGTTTCGAAGTTTATGACATATCTATGTTTCATAATGCATATTTCGTGTTAAGTCTTTTATATTAATCAAGTTATATGCATTGGAGTTAATTTTAAGAGTAGTTTCAGGGTTAACAATATCGTGTATAATCA
>CATIWQ010559563.1:0-23126 GCA_949673415.1 Euphorbia schlechtendalii | reverse complement strand
TCATGGGAGGGGAAAGCGAGAAAAAGGAAAACAGCAAGCTAGGGTTAGGATTTAAACGAGAGGACTGCGATTACAGACACAAATGAATTCAAGAAAACCGTTTTAGCAGGTAGTAATTGATAGGCATAATCCCAACAAAATGAGGTTGAAAAATGTGCAGGTGCCACGTGGGATGCATTGTATTTTCTTTTCTTTTCCGCCACCCCGCCGGCGGCTCCTCAAATTCTACCGTAAGACAGTAAAATTCATAAACCACTGTTTTTTTCGTTGTTGTAAGCAAAGTTTAAAACATTTTTTGAGTAGGTGCTAAAAATGATTAACAACATCAATAATTAATAACAACTGTACTTCCTCCGGTTCCTAATATTTGTCATTTTAGATTTTTTACTTTGATTCCTAATACTTGTCATTTTAAAATATCAATACATTTTTTAACAAGATTTTTCTAATATAACCTTGCATTAATTAGGAAAGAGATCAAGTGTAGATTAATTTATAAATTGGTCATTGAGAAGAGAGAGAATTTTAATATAAAGTAAAAGGGATAGAATAGTCATTTTATAGTGCATTAAATGTCTTATTAGTTCTGATGAAAAATCTAAAATGATAAATATTAGGAATCAGGGAGAGTAATTAAGAAGAGAGAAATTTTATTATAAAGTAAAAGGGATTGAATAATCATTTTATAATGCATTAAATGTCTTATTGGTTTTGATGAAAAATTTAAGATGACAAATATTAAAAACCAGGATTATTATTATTGAAAAATATAATAATAAAATATTACTAAGAGCTAAACCCCTTGGAAATATAAAATGTGAGAACTAACATAACAATAATTTTGGTCGAGGAAAATCTCAAAACAGACAAAGCAAATTAGTTACTTTGATCTGTTGAATATTTTAGCAAAAAAACTAGCATTGATAATCAAACACGTGATGTAGTGTTACTTATTAAAGTTAAACTAACAAATTCAACGATCATTTTCACTTCTACAATGTCTCAATGCCCTGCATTTTGGCACATAAATTTCACTTTTAGTGCTAGTGTGTAAACTTTGTATTTATATATTTACTATGTGTAATATAATGGACAGTTCCATTTACACAAATCAAGGTCATAATATTATAATTTGGACAAGTTTGAAGAAAAATCAACCATTTTATTCAAGTCATTGAAAATTTAAGGGACAGTTTGAAAACTCATTCGAATATTGTTGTGTGATGCTCAAATTGTTTCTGGACCGGACTCTGTTCTTCTCGGGGTTTCGGTTTCCTGCAAAACAAGGGCGAAATCTTTCCAATGCTTAAGTTAGCAACAGGGATGAAAGGGATTGAGAGTGATATATGTGGAATAGTTGTGCGTGTGAGATGTGTGAATGAGGGTATTTATAAGGTCTTTGGTTGTAATGATGGATCGGTGGAACTAGGGATGGTAATGGACTGGATCTAGATCCGATCTAGACCCATATTATCACAATTTCAAGGCTGGCACAAGACATATCGGATCTGATCCGGCCTTTAAACTATGAAAATATGAGTCCAGATCGGATCCAAATCCAGTCCATTGTCATCCCTAAATGAAACTCATATCTCTCCTCGCGTAAGCTGTGTTAGGCAGCTGAGTCCTGCTGCCATTAATGGAATCGTCAAGGACACATCATTTTTCATGTTTGTCTCTGTAGCTGATGTGGTCATTGGGAGTGTCATACGACGATCGTGGCACGTCATGCGTCTTTGGATTGCCCTCCATTTGACTCGGTTCGGCTTGTCCATGGGAAATTGTGGCTGTTGTCATTAGGTAACTAGTGTCAATATATATTTAATAAGATTCTTAAATACCCATCTATACTAATTTTAATACATATAATTCTTAATATAAAAAGTCTTATTATTTGTTTTACTTAATGTATAGTTTACTCCCTTCACTTGCCCAAGAAAGTTTGATGTCACCGTTACTTTTCTAAAATTTTGAATAATCTTTGATCTTGTCAAAAAAACCATTAGATGGTTTCACCAATACTACGTATCAATTTTCGATTAAAGGGTGAAAAATAAAAAAATGATATATTTTAACCAATCATAAACGAACTCATAACGTTTTGATAAGCAAAACATTAAATAAATTATTTGAATTTTGTTCCATCTGTTTATTTACCCCGTAAACCTCAATCTTCGCATTATGCATGACCACTGTGTAAAGATGAACTATTAAATTTATGTCATGTTCTCTTTAACTTCTGAAAGATGAACTGAACGAAACTTAACTTAACTTATTTCAGTGTAAATTTATAACTGCACATAGGTCAACTTAACTTAACTGAACTTAACTTAATTGAATTGCAGTTGAAGAGAACATGATTTTATTTACTACATGGCACTTGTTAAAGTGTAATTAATGAAAATGAGTTTAACGTTGGGTCAAATATATTCTTTAAAGTGTAATTAATGAAAATGAGTTTAACGTTGGGTCAAATATATTCTTACTCACCTGAAATTGATTTAAATGGCTTTGCCCTTTAATTTTTTTTTTAAATTTTTCTTGAGCATGAAAAGTATTGCATTTACCTCTTGAATGGTATATGTTAAATTCTATTTTGTTTGACTTTTCAAATAGTTTAATTCTTTAACTTTTTTTCCTTCAATTATAAGCTGACACATTATATTTAAATGGTAAAATTGGACCCTTTTGCTAAGTTTGAGTTGATATGTAATTTAAGAGGCAAGTTTATCTGCTTTAACGATCAAAATGGACTAGCATCCCTGAATTTTACAAAGTTTCTTTAAATTTCTTAACTCATAAACTTTGTAAAAGTGCATTAATTTGTCTCATAAATTTCATCTGTAAATTTTTTTATTATTTTGACTTTTCAAATATCATTTTTGTCAAGTTCAGACGTTTGAGAATTTTAAAAAGTTAAAGGGGGCGACCTATAATTTCCATTGTTCAAGCGGTAAAATATTGTTTGGCTTATACATGTAGTGTAATATTTTTCTATTAATACATGCTTATAGTGTAGTATAATATGTCTCTTAGCCATTGTTTTAAAAATCAGCCCAGGTGTGTTTTCTAAGATCATCGTTGCGATTTTCTTTAGTCAGGCGGTCCTCGGCGTATTGATCGACTAGGCGGTTCTAAGCGGTGATTCTTAGGCGTTGTCCAAGCGGAAATTTTAAGAACTTGAAATATTTATAAAAAAAACTTACTATTTATATATCAAAATAATTATAAAACAATTACAGTTTCCTTTTAAAAAATATAATATGATATGTATTCAAATATTTATTGATCAACAAATACTTTTTAAATTTTAAAAGCTTTCCACTACTTATATGTAAATCCGTCTAGGCGCAAACACCGCCTAGACCATGTCTGTGCCCAACACTTTTCAAACACATCGATTCAACCCCACCAATCAATGATGTAAATTAGTAATGTTAATCACATTTTTTCTTATACAACGTGACATTCGAATTATTTTCACTTAATAGTACTATGGAAAATAGCAAGATTTACAATTCTCGAAATATGAAAAAATAATGTAAACTTAAAAAACATGATTTGTGGTTTGACTATTTTGAAAAATGATATTTGTAAAATATTTCTTCGCAAAAGGATGCTTGTGGTTTCAAAAATTGTAAATAAAGAAAAAAAGTTCATTAAAAATAATATGTTTCATAAAGTATTTCAATAAATTTAACATTTCTATAAATTGATCATATTATTTGAGAACTGTTCATCAAAATTTTTAAAAATTTTCAAATATTATTTAATTTATTATGATTTTTAAAATGTTACAATCACATTTTAATTATAAAAAAATATTTGTATTCTTAAAATTCTAAAATTTAATACTAAACTGAGTTGTATTCATATTATATGCCACAAAATTTCAGCTCCAAATAGACATGATTATATTTTCTATAACGTAATTTTAAATTGAAAATCATGTTTTTATTAATTTTTTGAACCACGCATACTTTTGAAAAAAATTTACATGAACCTTTTTATAAAAAAATTAAATCATTAGACATGTTTTTAAGTTTACACAATTGGTAAAATATTTTGATTAAAAAAAGAAGTAATGATTTTCTCAAAGAAGAAGTAATGATGATATCATGTTGGTAATTATGGATGATTAATTGTAATTTATTAAAGGCTAAGAAAAAATCTACTATCAAAACTGTCTTGTGGAAAAGTACAGTTCAAATACAACTGTCCTGTAATAATTAGAAAAAAAACGATTCTGATTTAAGGTATGAATGATTTCATACCTTTTGACAGGTTAATTTTTTGGTTCATACCGATCCATGGCCTTTTACTTAACGACTCCATAATAAATCAGTCCCTACTTATTACATTACAAAATTTTTAAAGAGGTTTTTTAAACTATAATCAATATATTAAACCTTTACATCTTTGAATTTATGTGTCTTTTTGGAAATGTCAATTTAATTAGATTTGATTCAATTCAAATATAATTAATTACATATTTATTATTTACACTGTAAAATCCAGCTTAAATGATAAAGAAAAAACAACGTATATTTATGATTAATTTTCTAATTTTTCATGTATTACGGAGCATTTTTTTTTATCAAATTTATTGATTATTGGTTTGAACTCACAACTCCATAATCTTCGCATTTCTTAAATTTTATAAGGATGATGGTCAGTAAATCAAGTTTAGTGATTCTGATTTTATTTATCTTAAACGATTCAACATCTACACAGACAAATGTTATTAATAAATTCAATATACGTTGGCAATTATAAAAAAATTGAGGTCTTTAATATAATAGCTTTAGAATGAATTTCTTACGCCTAAATCCTTATTCAAAAATTTTTAGTTTTAAATTTTATTTTTTGGTAACATTTCACATTTCAAACATTAAGACTATAATGCTTACTTCCGAAACTTATATTGCAAAAACAAATATATGAATCGATTAGTCGTTAAACAGTGCATACATATGAATTGGTCCATAAAAACAAATTTTCACAAAACTTTTAGGACTAAATCTAAATAACTAAAATATACACATTAAAAATTGAATCCATAAAAGCATGGGGACTGATCTTAAATTCTAAAAAGATAAAAATCGCAAAAAGCCAAAAGAAGGAAATCAAATGCTTCCGCCACAAGTAGTGGTAGCAGCGTTTAACAAATAGGCGGTAATGCTAACGGCGTCTCCGTACTTCTATAAACCCTTCAACTGCTTAAAATAAATAAAAACTAAGGATATATTTGCTGTTCTAATAATTTTTTTTTAATTTTCAATAATACATTTTGATTTTATACTATGTAATTAAAAAAATGATTGATTTGCTTTATTTACAAAATCAACTATATTACTTATATTAAAAAATTGAAATGAAATATTTCAAATAAAACAGTTTAAGAAAGAAGGGTGGATGAAAACTGAACACAAAAATCCATTAAGTTACGGCGTCAGCATGCTCACACGCTATATACCTGAAACACCAACGCCACCCCACACAACATTTATATTTTTCCCACTCTATAGCCTTTGCTTTCCTCGAGAGCCTCCCTATAATGCGCCATGGTGTGCATTACGCACCCTTACCAATCTTCACCTCTCCCTCACCCTCTCCGCCACCAACCCCCGTGAACAGCCCCGTCGCCATCAACGCCGATCAAAACATGATTCTCTCTGTTTTTCTCGCCCTGTTTCTCCCCTGCGTCGGGATGAGCGCCGTGTTTCTCGTCTATATCTGCCTTCTCTGGTACGCTGCCAATAATCATCCCGATATTCCGCAGCCTGTGAAGCCCGCCGCTCACAAGGGCCTCTCCGCGTCTGAGCTCGAGAAATTGCCGAAGATTACGGGAAAAGAACTGGTGTTAGGGACGGAATGTGCGGTTTGTTTGGAAGAGATCGAGAGCGAACAACCGGCGAGGCTTGTTCCCGGTTGTAATCATGGATTTCATCTGGAATGCGCCGATGCTTGGCTTTGTAAGCATTCTGTCTGTCCTGTTTGCAGAGCGAAACTCGACGCCCAATTCTTTAGCGCTGCCGATGATAATCCTTGCTGATTATAGTGAATAAATTTGTCGATCTGCATCAATCAAGGCGAGGAAAGATGAAACAAATCATTTCAGACTGGAAGCTCTGTTCATCAATGGCGGCGCTAGCAGTTTCACAGTCACTGGACAAGGAAGACGACGATTACGGCCATTGATTTCTGTTTTTGGTATTTGTAGAAAAATTAATTGATGTTCACAGTTGTGGTTTGTTTGTGTTGTGTAAATTTAGTGGAATTGGAAAGAGCGGTGAGATTGCAATATTAATTGAAATTTTATAAATGAAATCATCATTCACGATGAAGAAGACTGATTCAGTCCAGCATTGTTGAAGATCTCGAATTGTTGGCACTTGGCGCAACTTCATCAAATCTCGAGCTACACGAAGAAGAAAGTGGGGTTAGTTTGCCTTTCTTCTCCTTTGTCGTTTTGCATAAAACGCCAAATCACATTCAATTATTCACTGTTTCCAATTTTAGTTTCAAGGCAAATACTTACCACTCAACCCAAACTATTGAATAAATTTACTTTCCAAATTTGAAAATTTAGAAGCTTGACGAGATATTCCTGATTTGGTTTCTGGAATTCATTAAATAATTTTTTCAAAATTAGGGATTTTGATGAACGATATAACTGTGAATATGCCATTAGTGGGGTTATCGGTGGCTACTGTTTAGTTGGCATGGCAGTGCATAGATCTTTAAAAAGCTGGAGCTGTAACAAAACTGCTTTTATATCTGGAAATAATAAAATTTCATTTATTACAATACCCACCTGAATTAAACTCCATTGCCTCTTTGCCTCCAAAAATAAAGTAAGAAAATCTTATATAGCTCCGATTTTAGAATACATAAATGTATACATCACAATTCACAACACAAGCAATGTCTTTGAAAATATGATGTAACGTCCGTCGTCCAATTCACCGATTTAAGTGAACGGAATATTATTTTTAATCTGAATTTGAATTTGATTAATTAAATTGTTGTATGAAGAAAACCATTAGAATTTAAAAATAATAATGTTAATTGATGTGCTGTAATATAATGTTAACACCCAAAAATGTACTGATATAAATGATTTTACGTTCAAATTATTTTTTGTAAAAATTAATAATTTAGTAAAATCACTGTTTAAATCTGATTGAACCAGTTGTAACATGTACGGTTATAATAACATTAACAAAAGGTATACTTGCAACAATTAAATGATAATATCTTAAAAGATGATAGAAATTACATGAAACAAAAGAACATATCAAAAATCATATAAGAATTGGTTGATTTGAATTTGAGATATTTTTCCGTGTGTATATATATATATATATATATATGTAATTAATTTAATTGTAATTGCAATGTTTCGTTTTGGAAAAATAACATGTACAAGGACGGGTGAATTCACAATAAAAAATATGTTAATTTTCCACGTATTGGAGCCAAAAATTCAAACCATTTAATGGCCAGTAGCATTCGATTGAAAAAAATCTGCTGTACCATCTATGTTCCCTTCAATGTACCCCATTTAAAATTTGACAAATGTAAATATTTGAAATTATTTTATTCACTTTAATTTTCTCTTTCTTATTAGTGGGATTCTCTTTCCTTTGTATCATATACTTGTCAAATTTTGAATGGAGTACACTGAAGGGGACACAGAAATGGGGATAACAGATTTTTGTCCGCATTCGATATCATTACTCAGTGTGACCTCTTATTATGATTGCGTGTAAAATTGATTTAAGGATGCTTACCTGTAATTTTTTTTAATTTTCATGTTGTTTACAGTAGTGCGTTAGATTGACTCCAATGCTAAATTATTTTCTTGCTTGGACTGCAAAATCCAAATAGGCTATTTCATTGTATTGCCAATTTATCTTTATGGAAACTCGCCGAAAAATTAGCAATTGAAAGAGACCCCTTAATCAAACGTTTTAAAAAGACTTGTTATCAAACACTTAACGCCAGGTTGGTTTCCAATAAATTATATTTCACAATGAAGTTACTTCTTAACTTAAATGGGATGTTCCAAATTAAAAGAAAAATTATAATGTAGTATAAACTTGGGGGACAAGTTTTGAAGGCTTTTTCAGAAAGAGAAACACAGCTTTATTAAATTTGAATATTATGGCCACACTTAAACGTGAACCTTTTGATCTGATCTGGCAAAAGGTGAAAAATAAAATTAAGAAACCAAAAAAATTTGAACATACTATGTGACAACAAAATTCTGAATCTATTTACAGGCTTAGTAGCTACCTGCCCAACCCTATCATATTAGATATTTCAATCTGCTGAGTTTGGACGGTCTTTCAGGGAAATAATTTAATTATTTATAAAACTTTAGCATATCATTGTAAAACTTGCATAAACATAAAATTATTACTGATAACTAATCATAAGCTCGATCCGATTCAAAGCTCTAAATTTGAAGCAGACGCTTTATATTGATGTTTTATAAAAAATCATGCTCTTCTCACATGAAAAACATGTCTACTCAATTCGTAAGTTTTGTTTTGAAGGCTACTTAATTTATTGACTAGCCAATCTTTTAACTCAGAAAAAAATATTGGTATTGAGCGTCAATTTCTAGCAACTCGTTAATATACGGGGAATGTATCTCATAGTTTTTAGATTTAACTTATTGTTGTAAAACTATTTTAAATTTATAAGGAATTTAAAATTAAGTAGTTAAAGTGTTTCTCAAAATTGACTTATCATAAGTGAATAAGTATTTGAATTTTTATAAAATTGGTAATTAATGGTTAAAAATTGAAAGGACTAAAAAAAGGTGTACCTTTCTTTTTATGACTGTTTGATGAACGTGAAACTAATTTAATCTTTTTATCTCGTTCAAAACATCAAAAAATGAAAAGCAACTTTTTATAAGCTACAAATTTTAACCTTTTCTTTTTACCTTATAAATCAATAAATAAATTTTAACACTCTTATGAAATATTTACAATCTCAAAATGAATTATAAAATGGTTTACCAATTTATAAATTTTGAGAAACAAATAACAATCCATAACATAGAATACAACAAAGTGCCTAGTAATCTAAATCCAGTGTTTTAGTGATATAAAGGTAACGCTACTTTTGTTATTAATTTAATAAAAATAAGCAAAAGCATACTATTCATGTCATTGCGGTGTTGCTACTGCGGCAATAGCACTGACAATGACAAGCACCCACAAAACATAATAAAAACTCAATATTATATAATATCCTTTAGTTCTTTTCAATTTGATCTATTTCCGTCCTAGACTCTAAGTTTGCTTATCATGGTATTTCTCTAAATTTAAAACTTAGTCAAACTTATTTAAAAGTAAAATTTTAAATTAAAAGTTAGTTAGTTTAGTATTTCTCTAAATTTTTTTCAACTTAAAAAAAGTTACTTTTAAGTAAAAAGTAAGAAGTAGGTAATACTTACTTTTTAAAAATGATTTTTTTCAAATCTAGTTTGTGATCAAATAAATTACAATATTACCCCTATATTATATTTAATACTTTTATAAAACATATGCTTTGTACTCTTTTCAAGATTCACTAACTTAAAAGTCACTTAAAATTCAATTTTGAGAAACACTTTTAATGACTTAAAAATCGTTTTACAGAAACACTTAAATACTTATTTTTAAACTCCTTAAAAGTTAAAAAAACACTTTTAAGTTATAAGTCACAAGTCATAAGTTTGGAGAAACACCCCCTTATTCAATTTAGCTGAGTACTCAAAATTTAATATTATATATTTATAAATTTATTTAGAATAAGATTAAAGTAGATTAATTTATTTAAATAAATTTAATTTTTTAGGAGGTTGTTTTAAGTTATCTTAAAAAATTTGTTATCTTCCTAAATTTTCGAAGTAATTTCGTAACTATCTCAACTAATAAAAAGCGTACAATTTTGCTCGCCGAACATCACGTGTCTGATTAGAACATATTTGAAAAGTCAAACTAATTAGAAATTGACATGTGGTGTTCAATGAGTTATTTAGTGCACTTTTTGAAATATGAGTGAGTTACGAGAACATTTCTAAAATTCGAGGTATGTTTTTTGGGACAACTCGAGGCATCTCCTGATAGGTTGGATCTTGAAAAAATAAGAACTGCAATTTTCAATTGTATTCTTTTTAAAAAAAATTATGAACATTTAATTTCTGAGGTACTTGGAGCTCGAACTCATAATGTTTTAACTTTTTTCTTCACTTTGGAAGGAAACTGTGATAACTGAAGCAAGTTCAATAGTTAAATTCAATAGTGTTATTTCATTTTAGTTCAATTTGATGATGGGTAACATTAATTTTATAATGAAAATAAGTTGAGTTTAACTCAAAATATACAATTTCAAAGAAATATGTACGTTAGACCTATTGGCGGCGGGTAAGTTGCCCGGCCCGAAGCCGCTTTGATGGGTCGGGCTTGGACACTCACTTTTTAAAAATGCCCGGCCTGAGCCCGAGCTCGTCAAAGCTTGAAAATTTATGGACCGGGCTTAGTTTTTTATATAAATACCCAAACCTGGCCTGACTGATAATTTTATATTTGTAGTATATATTTATACATTAAATTTACAATTATTTTAATTTTTTATATACTTTATCCTATTAAATTTTTATACTTGATTACAGTACATGTTAATAAATATTAAAGATTTTAAGTAAACATTGCAATTAAATTTAAAATTTAAACTTATTTTAACTTTTTTTATATTTTTCTATTAATTTAATAAAAAATATTATAACAAAAAAAATATTAATGGGATTAGGACGGGTTTGGGAATGACTTTGTTAGCCGACCCAAGTCCGGCCCGAGCCCGAAATTCTAAAATATAGGTTTGACCAGGCTTGGGTTAACGTTTTTTTTGTAAAAGGCCCGTCAAACCCGGCTCGACGCGCCCGACGAACAAGTCTAATGTACGTAGGTTATCCATTACATTTTCAATTGTATATTCTTCTTTGTACCACCATGTTTGAATCAACAAAAGGCCCACGCACTACTGAGTTTCTTGATCATTTTTCATCAATAAATAATTCACTATATTAAAATATCCCAAGCTACTTTTCCTTCTAAAAGATTTATGATACACTAAAGTTTTAGTCAGTAGTTTAATGACCAGCTTTAGTTGGATCAATTCGAAAACTACACATATTAAAACACGTATTATAAAAATGATAAACAAATTATTGCATCATTTTCAAGGTGAAGTGATGTAGGAAGCGAATTTTTAGTAAAGGGCGCCAATTTAAATATTTATGTACTTGAGGTATATGAGTCCATGACCAACAAATTTGAGACATGTTGTAGTGTTTTGTCTATTTACTAACTTATTTTCTCTACTTTATCTGGTAGACTATAACGGACCTCACCTATCCATCTATTGTTCATTTATCTCTTCACCTTTTGAATTTACCCGCTAGACATTTTCTTCTATGAACTTACCGAACTGGACTTATTGTAGGTGTTGGACTGGATGAAAAATGAGTTGATAAGAATAATACATAAAAGTAGTAACTCTTAGTGTGTCTTCTTTGTCTAAAATATATAGTTTAAAAATTATAATGTACCAAAAGAATGGAAACTTGATCAAATGGCCTAGACTGAAATAACATAAATACTAAATTTATCCAAGTCGAATGTCAAAAATATAATAAAATCGAAAGTAAAACATCAAAAGAACGATCAATGAATAGGCGATGACAATAATTGTATTTACACCTAATTTATATCAATGTATTCACTTTCATCAAGATTTGTGGAACATGACCGAGTCAGGTTTTAAAACTAAATTTCTATAATGATTAATCTTGAATTATACTACTACTATCTTACATAGAACATTATTGAACAAGAGTTACATTTTAAAAAAGCGTTCAATCAAATTACAAACATATAATGAATCACTTGTAACAGAAAAAGGAAGCTTTGACTTGTAATCAGTTGCATTGGACGGTTATTAAAATATAACCTCCTGTATTGCTCAACCGATATATTTAAGATCGAGGAATACGAACGGTTATTTAATTATAACCGTCCGTAATAAGACGATTCTTTTAAAAGAACCATCTCTAAAAAGTAATAGGGATGGTTCTTTTAAAAGAACCGTTCATATTATTCTAAACCGAAGCAAAATGTTTCTTAAATAACATTTCATGTTCTTTAAATAACATTTCCCACGGTTCATTTAAAAGAATTAATGATTGAGACTTGTTTTTATTGCAAGTCGTGATGTAGACTATTTATGAAGTAACAAGAAAAGTGGGAAGTAGATAAAGTGGGAGACTTCGAAACGTGTTCAAATTGAAACCGTACACGCAGCCTATTTAATTGGCTGCATTGGTTACAAAGGTTCATGCATCTTTTTTACACGTAATGACATGAAAAGGAGAAATAGAAACCATCAGAAAGAAATAAAAAAAATATGTGTAAAAAATAAATGAAAAAAAAACAGGTAAAGTTATGATTATTTGATTTTTTACAATTATTATCTGGATTGGATCTAGGTTATAAATAAACAGAGCTATTTGTGAACAGATTCATAATCGGTTCGGTTAAAGTTTGTTCGAGCTCAACTTGTTAATAAACGAGATTGTTTGTGAATAAAAATTTACGTTCATTTTAATAAAGGAATAGAGCTTGAAAGCTCGCAAACATGCTCGATAACTGGCTTGCTGAAATACTCATAAACCACTCGCAAATAAGCTCGTTAAAAGGCTTGTGAACATGTTCAGAAATACTAATGTTATCGTTATCATATAAATTACAAGTATATATATGTATGTATATAGTGTAAAATTCGAGTATTTTTAAGAGACTAAATAAGTTTTAAATACATAACAATTTTATTCATGCAATCAAAATGTAATTTTAAGTTCGAAACTCGGCTTGATTTTGTCGAAAATTCAATTAATACGTACGGTTAAAGTTCGGCTAAACTTGATCGAACAAAGCTCGGTTAAGCACGAATAAAACTTTGTTCGGGCTCGATTTGACCAAGCTCGAACTTGGTCTGATCAAAGCTCGAGTTCGGTTCTAGTTCGCTAAAAATTTAATGAACAAAGCTTAAACAACCAATGTTCGAGCTCGACTCAACTCGTTTACAACCCTAATCGGATCATCAGATTTTCTTATAAGAAAACTCAGAACTATACAAAAATATATAAAATGCTTAAAAAGGATATCAAAATTTACAAAAGGGAAAAAAGCGAAATACATGTTAACACCCTTAAACTTAGCAATTTTTGCCTAATGCCTCGTGAACTTCTAAATAAACTTCCGAACCTCCTAAACTTGGCATAAGTGAGCATCTGAACCCTCTCAACTTTGCTTAATTGAAAATTTCAACTCTTTCAATTAACACAATTTTAATTTAAAAATGTAATTATAGATACTCAATTCATATGTTCACTCCATTTTCATGAACTAATTAACAATCTAACATCCACATGATTAAAGAGGGGACTCGAAAATTCATTTATGCCAAGTCGAAGGGACTTTGAGATTTACTTAACAAGTTTAGAAACTCAAATGTTCATTTGAAAGTTTAAGGGATAATTAAGGTAAGTTTAGGAGCTATTTTGCAAAAAAAAAAAACTTCAAAAGTTGGAACATGTCACAGAAACGCGGGCGTTATGGATTGGGCCCTGGTGTAGGATTGTGGTTCCAGTTATATAATTTCAACTTCTTTTGATTTGTTTATATAAGACATGTCCTTGTGTTTGTAACAATATTAAAATAACTAATTTAATAATTTATAAAAAAACGCCTATTTTTTACTGTTTAACCTTTCTTTTATTTTTTCAAAATTATTTAAGCTCACTATTGAATACAAAAATAAATATCTAACTCATCCTAATATAATTGAAACAAGAGAATTAAATATCATAAATTCAATCTTAATCAGTCACATATCTTTCTTATAATTAACAGTATAGTTAATTGAAAAATTATTTATTTTGGAAGGGAATGTCTTGCAGTTTTATATCTAAAAATTAAACTAAACGTATTGTTCAGGGAATATCGCCAATTTCGCTATTCTCATTCCAGCTAAAGTAAATCTAACATTTCCATGCCTATAATTTATATTGGTAAATATAATATGCATTTAATTTTTCTATCAATGGCAGATTCTTAGCTATTAAAAATATTGGGTGTAATTCAATTTGATACACCTATCAAAGTAAATCTGGAAAGTCTCGGGTTCGAAAACCGATCTCTTCAAAAATTGATGTTTATAAAAAAACATATTTAGGCTTAAATTTTGTTTATGAAGAGTTTGGTTTCTACGAGAGTTCGGTTCTTCAATGAATTGATAAGAACTTTTACATTGATGTTAAGTTTGAGTAGCTATTTACTATATTGTCACATATCGGTCCCAACATGACTAAGCTGAAATTTTTAGGACTTTTTACACGAGTAATCAAGTTATAATATATATATGTTTCACCAAGTTTTGATCAAATTACAAAAGAGCCCTTTAAGTTTCAATTTCTTCTTATTAAAAAAGTTTCAATTTCTCCTTCATAGGTTCCAGATATATATATAATAAATATATCAACTTTATAACAAATGCTTTAAATAAGTTTGGATGAAGATGACAACAAACAACGTTATATAGTTATATGTTTATTATATGTATTGTCCTTTGTAATACAATGAGCCTATAATGCATAACTTTATTAAGTGAAGTAAGAGAACACAATTTCGAAGTTTTAAAAAAATTAATATAAAATTATATAACATATGCATTAAATAAAGTTCGGGTAAAGATGAAGACACAAACAACGTTTTCAGTTACACACACACATACATATATATATATATGTATGTATGTATGTATATGTATATGCATGTATGTATATATGTATGTATATATAAAATTTTAAATATGAAAAATTAAAATGAAAAATTGTAAATATTAAAACAAACATAACAAAATTTATAATTTCTCAATTTTTTTATGGTTCTGGTTTGCTTATCCAACCCAGTGTAGAACTCATTGCACCAATGGTTTTACTCCTTGATAATTGAAATTGACATTTTTTCTTTCTTTATACTTACTCCGGTTCCTACTACTTATTATTTTAAATTTTTCATCAAAATCAATAAGATATTTAATGTACTATAAAAATAACTAATTCATCTCTTTTACTTTATAATAATATTCCCTCTTTTCTTAATTATCAACTTATAAATTAATTTACACTTAATTTCTTTTCTAATTAATGAAAGGGTAAATTAAGAAAATTTTGTTGAAAAGTGCATTGATATTTAAAATGACAAGTAATAGGAACAAAGGTAAAAAATTTAAAATAATAAATACTAGGAAATGGAAAGATTAATTAATTCTATGATGGCATCATTTTAGAAAGTTAGTTTAAAATTGTTTTAATGTCAAAGTAGTTCAAAATCTGCTGGCTACTAGATTTGTAAGCCAGTTTAGTTTGAGTTGGGATCTAATCCATTAAACGTGATTATGACATATTCCACGACTTGGACTAGTTAGCAATTAGTATAATTGTTTATATATCCTCGTAAGAAGAGAATTAAACTATCTGAATAAAAAAAAACGGTGACTTATTTGATGCAAATAATTTGCTTATGGGATTGGAATTCAATTAGAACAATAAACGATGCCGTTTGACTCCACACTAACAATATTTTGTCAAGTAATGCTTCTTGAGGCAATGGAACCATTTACACAAATTTGTTTAAACCAGTTTATCCTTCTCTAATCCAAATTCACAGACTTTCTATTTATCAAGTATCAAATTTCAGTAATTCTGATAAAATGTTTCCACCAATTTTATCTATAATTTTTAATCAGTTTAAAAGGTCATATTATTGTTTTAATTTTTTTTTGTTGGTTATGTAATGAAAGTACTAAAATATAACGACGATGAAAAAATTTCAACGAATTTTCGTTGTAGCAAAAACCTTCAATAAAAGGTGGTCAGATGCGCTAAATTTTAGTAGTAGCCAAATGGCATAAATTATTACTAAGAAAAATATCAAATCAGAGCCAAAATTGATGGGTAAATACGGGCTTATCATGGGCAAAAAAAAATTTAATAAAATTTTATCAACTTAAATAAATTAATTATTTTTAGGGATCATGTTAAACAAATTAAAAATCAACAAATAATCATGACTAGAGAAAATACATAAACTTTGATAAGATAAAAGTATAATTATGTTCCTGACCATTTCTTAAAAAAATTTCACCCATACCAAATATAAAAGTTTTTAATAGATAATTTTGCTAAACAAAATCTATTAATTCATATTTTTTTCATCATTCATACTATACGGTATTAGCAAAAACATTGATAAATTCATGGGAAAATTAACAATAATTTTTTAGTTAAGTATTATGATGTAAATTCTTTAAGAAAAAGTACATCTCTATATAATATTTTAACTAATTTTAGATTTTGTTAGGACCAATTAAAAGATAGCTTTTATAGTGTCAGCAGGATAAACTTAAAGCTTGTTGTAAACGTGGCAGGATCTAAACACGAACCGGGCATTTTGCAGGGCCGAACCGGTTCAGAAAATGGGTTTGGTTAGGCAGTTTGAAAATAGGGAGTATATAGAACACAAGACTTCCCTGCAACCTGAACAGAAGAAACAAGCCGTAGTAGAGGGCTCTTTCTTGGCCGATAGCAGACTTATCTTAATTTTCCAAGGTATGTGTATCTCAATCCCTTACGATTACTCCGTTTTGAACTATCCACGTCAATTTGTATATTGATTTTACTGTTTTTTTTTTCGCTTTAGATGGATCGGTACCAGAGAGTGGAGAAGCCGAAAGCGGATACACCAATTGATGAGAATGAGATTCGTATTACTAGTCAGGGAAGGATGCGTAGTTATATCTCATATGCTATGAGTCTGCTTCAGGTATGTTTCTCTCTTCTAATTTTTGAGTATTGTTTTTGTTACCTGAAATTTTAATTGTTTTCGGATATGGTTTATGTGCCGGTGTGTTTATTTTTTCTGGTTATCTATATACATGACAACTTGATGCTTAAACTTGGATCTGTAAAGAAGAATTTAAAGCTCTTGTACGTGAGAGAGAGAGAGAAATTTTGGTTGTTTTTCTGTCTGTTTGGCTGATATGTATAGAAGTAATTGTTGCCTAATGTGTATTGTGCATGTTCCTGGGCTGATAGGTGGAAATTGATTGAGCTCGTCATGGTAGTTGCTGGTTTGATGATTGTGTTTATTGCTGTGATTCTTGATATTTTCTTTTTTGTCTATATTACAGGAAAAAGGGTCAAACGAAATTGTATTCAAGGCAATGGGCAGAGCTATTAACAAGACTGTGACGATTGTGGAGCTAATCAAGGTATTGTGTTACTTCGTTTGTCCCTTTCCACACTAAATAATAATTATTAAATTATTGAAATTTTCATGATGATCTAATTTCTATTGGGATCGTTTCTACATTGATGCAGAGAAGAATTGTTGGTCTCCATCAGATAACTGTAATTGGATCAATTGACATAACTGATACATGGGAGCCCCTCGAGGAAGGCCTTCTTCCGTGAGTACATTTTTAGATTAAAATCTGCATGCCTAATATTTTTATGTCAGATATCATCATGTAGTATCTGTTACAACTTGCAACAGTTCTGACAATGATCCCCTGTTTTTGTCATTGCAGTTTGGAAACCACGAGGCATGTGTCGATGATTACAATTACCGTTTCTAAAACTGAACTAAATACATCTTCTGTCGGGTGAGTTTTTGTGTATAATATTTTGTTATAAATCTATGTTGTTCCCAAAATCTTTTCTGTGGAAAAATATTCAATAGAATAATACGAACATGCTAGTTAGGCAAGAGTTTTTGTTTTTTTTCATTTTTGCGGCTTTCAATTTTATTTGCATTGATTTAACTATTTAAGGTCATGACATCATTATCTACTTCTTTCAGCTGGAATATTGGATGCTATGTTGGGTTTTGTTTTGTCATTTGTTGAACGGCATTACAACATAGTGGATAGTGTTCTCGGTTTGTTTTCTATTTTGCAAAGGTTCAGAGTTGCGAATAAAGAGAAAAGCATTCTAAGTAACCTACTTAGATTCAATGTTACTATAATGCTATATAAACTATGAAATCTGGTATATTATCAGATACAGGGAATGCTATCATGATATCAGATCACCATAAGCCTGCATTTGTACTAATTAAGCTTTTGGCTGGTAATTGCCTTTATTTTTTCCCTGAAAAATGCCTCACAATATTTTATAATTAGAATGATTTACAGGAATTGGTTAGGTTACTGTGAGTTCAGTTGAAAAAATACCTCCATCTTCATCAGACTAGCTGTGTGCTAATTTTTACTTCGCAAAATTGTATTCTTTAGTAGTTATACAAGCTGGTTCACCTGGAAATACAATGTCTATGTTAAGTTGATTTTTTTGTTTGTTAATAATACAAGTGATGTGATGTTTATTTAGTGTCCTGACATTTTAGGTCATACTATTTCCTGTGGTAGCCAGAATAGAAACTTTATGCCAATTGGGTAGTACCTATGCTACACGGACTCGTTTAGAAGTGTCCGATACGGGGTACGGATCTCAGTGTCTAGTACGGCAAGTGTAAAAATTTTGGACACACGGACACTGTCCGAAATTTGGACACGGGTACGGGGTCACGGCCATTTTATATATATGTGTATGTATGTATATATATTACTATTTATTTATTTAAGGATGTGATAGAATTAAAGAGTAGTAATTAGAAAAGTTTGATTCTTCTTAATCAAGAAGTAATAAAAAAAGAGGAAACACAGAAATTAGCATGAAATTAGGAATAAAATGAATAATAAATAATTATAATTTATAACCTGTAATCAGGAAGTAAGAAAAAATGAGGAAATATGGAAAGTTAAGCATGAAATTAGGAATTATAATTAACTATGATTTATAGACTTAAATGTTATTCTCCCTATTTAATTAGGTAACATTTAAGCCTTTCTTTTCATCTTCTTTTTCAACTTTTTTTCCCGGCAAATCCAGTGATTTCCGGCCGCCGCCCATTTCCGCCGTGTCCGATGACACATGACCGGATCTGACACATATTCCGTGTCCGTACCAGTGTCAGTGTCGTGTCGACACGGATGCGGCTAACATATTGAAGAGTCCGAGTATCATAGGGTAGTGCATGTTCAACTGTGTTGAACTTTAATTATTAGCTCTCTTAATATTAATTATGACTACCTTTTCAGATATCAACCTCCATTGCCTGCAGAACAGGTGAAGGGGTCTCAAGAATATGATTACGAAGGAGGTGATGTTCATTTATTTTCTGATGTCTCCACTCTCCACTCAATTTGTTTACGTTGTTCTGATACAGTTTTATTATACAGAGGGCTCACCAAATCGTGGTAGGGGTCGAGGTGGTAGGGGAAGACCGAGGGGAAGAGGTTTGTATACTCGAGTTTTCGACAACATACTTTTGCTTTTTCAGAATTTAATTGGAGTGTTGTTGAATCTGCACTTGGAAAATTCTTCTATGAACCTAACTATACTTTTTAAAGTGTTTATCATTCACTCGTTCATCATTTGACATAATAAGATGCGTTAGTTATCAGAGCAGAAATTGTTATTTTGGGACCTCGTTTTAGTTTAATGTGTACTTCAAACATTGTGAAGAAATGTTCTGTTTCCTAATTTGGTTCATCGCTGGAATGGTTAGATGGGGGAATTGTATTGGGTATCCTGTATGTGTAACGGTTGATGCTGCATCGCACTAACAAGTGCATTCTTCCTTCCTTCAGGAAATGGATTTATTGCTGAATATGAAGATGGTGGTTGGGATGGTGGTAGGGGCTATAGTCGGGGTAGGGGTCGAGGAAGAGGGCGTGGTGGTTTCCGTGGCCGTGGCAGGGGAGGATATGATGGACCTCATGCTGATATGCAGCAAGACAGAGGTTATACTGGCCGTGGTGGGAGAGGAGGGTATAAGGGACCTCATGGTGATATGCAACAAGACACAGGTTATAATGGCCGTCGTGGTAGGGGAGGGTATAATGGACCTCATGGTGATATGCAGCAAGACAGAGGCTATAATGGCCGTGGTAGGATGGGAGGGTATAATGGACCTTATGCTGACTCACAGCAAGATGGAGGGTATAATTACGACGCACCACCTCAAGGCCGTGGTACTTCACTTTTTTCCCCAAACCTATTTCTTTGATTTTTATTTTAGGCTTATATGATTTTCGGGGAATGATGGCATGCCTTTTTCTACTAAAATTTTCCCAACATGGTAGTTGAACAAAATAAGATAGCATTAGAACAATTGTCAACAAAAGCCATCTGGGGTGCCAAAGGTGCACTTAGGTATGATCGATCCCAACACATCAGAGGATGAAATTTAATGTGTTTGTAATTGAACTAATTTGGAGGGATGTACGAATTACATACTACTAAGCATGAGTGCCTAAAGGTGATGGGTTATAGGATGCATGTAACTTCTTTACCACCCGCCTTATCTTGGATTATTTGTTTAGATTTTCTTTGTAGAATGGTAGACGCCGAGATTTCTGGGCCACATGTTCGTTTAAAATGTGGAAATGTATTTTTAAATGAGTTGTTGGATGAACATGATCTTTTAATGTTGTAGGGCGTGGGCGTGGAAGGGGAAATCGTGGATTTAGGGGTTAATGCCGGTTTGCTATTGAATGGAATGCAATGCTGTTGATAATGTTTGATGTCTTTCTTCAGTATTATTCTTTTTTAGATTTTATATGGCTTGTTCTTTTTATTCACGTTTCTTGGTCTGAATTAGGAGTGTTAGCTTTAGGATATGATATTCTCATGTAACCCAGTAGACGCTAATCTTCATAGTTTGGTCTTGTTGGATTTGATTTAGGTGTAGAATTGGGGCGTCAACTATTTGTAATTTTTTTTTTCCGTATCAGCAGTGGTATTCTTTTATTTTTCTGTTTAAGCTCCGGAATGGTAAATTGAAACTAGGGTTGCTCTGTTTTTCGTAACAACCCGATGCTCTTGTAAATTTTTGCTTCTTGCAGTAACGAGAGTGACATTGCAATTTCAGTTCAAAAACTTCACATAAGATTTGGCATGAAATTTATTTGCGTTTGGTATTTCATTTCTTTTTCAAATGATTTTAAATCGGAATATTTCATTTGGATCGTGGAGTTGTGTCCATTCTCGATCTTATTTTCTGGATAAGTGAAGGTATTTATTAGTTGTGAAAGATTGTTACAACAAGCATTGACAATAAAAAGACAGACTTGCGTTAAAGATGCACTCCTATTAGCAGCTGTACATGAACTTGTCGGCAATAATTGTTTTCATATTTATAGGCGAGTCTGGCATTTATTTTTGGGCACTTCATTCTTATTAATTGAATTCACTTTAGAAATTGTATGATATGTTTTTAAGAGCTCGTTTGTCTCTAGGAAAATTTGATACGGGAAAATATTTTCTGAATTTTCCTGCGTTTGTGTGATTTGGAAAATAAATCAAAGGAAAATATGTGCAAGTCAACGTGAAAATGTAGTGTAAATAATGGAAAATGTTTTCTAAAAAAAAAAGATAGGAAAACATTTTCCCTTATTTTTTTACTTCACCTCCTCCACCATTACCATCTTCATCTCCTCCACTATTAACATCTTCACTTCTTTCACCAACATCAACATATCCATCACTATCTCCACCATCACCACCACCTCCTCTATCCACCGCCGTCACCGCTACCACCTCCACCCGAAAATCACCGCTTCATTCACTACCAGCACCATCATTTCTTCCATCCACGCTAACATATCCATCACTTCCTCCACCCTATTATCTCCATTACGACGACCACCACCTTCTTCATTCGCCGCCGCCGCCACCACCACCACTTCCTCCACCATCACCCACATCAGCACATTCACTTCTTCCTCAAACACCGCCACCGCCACCGTCACTACCACCACCTCATCCACCACTTTCTCTACCTATATTACCACCACTTCCTCCACTCCTTCATCACCACTACCTTCACCGTCACCTCTAAATTCATCTCCTTCATTTACATTTATTTTATAAATGTAATTCATACTTAATATAATTTAATTTTTATATAATAATTATTATGCTATATTTCACATATTTTAATAAATATATATATATATATATATATATATATATTTATATATATATATATGAGTTAAACTAGGATTTTGTATAGTTAAATTTGTGGTTGGAAAATATTTTTCAGAATTACAAACAAACATCAGAAAATATTTTACAGTTGTGTAGCCAAACATAGGAAAATATTTTATTTTCCTGCACAATATTTTCCTTTGCACAATATTTTCCTATAAACAAACGGGGTCTAAGTCACCTCGAACAGCATGTCCAGTTCAGATAGTGATATTTTCATAAATTATAAAATTAGTTTACTTTTGTATTATTGCATTTAAGTTTATAAACACAGTTGCTACTTCTACTACCAATAGTGAGCATACAAATTAAGAAGAGCAAGGTTAGAAATTTTGGATGTCTTTTCTTTCTGTTAAAGGTTTTCCACCAAATATATTTGCTTTTGTGCTCAAAACAGATTAGGTGATATAAAAATAAATATAGTTTTGGATTTTGATCCAGTTTCTATTAAGAGACAAACAGTATAAAAAAACCTAAAGATATTTATTTCTGTTGTAAATATATATGTATATGTAACATAAATAGAATTGATGTCCATTAACCCTCCACCATTTATTTATATTAATGTGTGTAACTTGTGTCTCTACGAGTACTTAGCCTTTACCTATAAATATAGGTTTGTTGTACAAAGAAGAATAATGAGAAATCTATGTTACTTTCTCTCCATTTTTATCTTCTCTACTTTTCTATTTGTTTATGTAATGTATATTATTGTTTATATATTCATATTATTTACAACAATTTCACCTATTATAACAGATCGTGTTATCTATGATACGATCTTCCATAAGTGGCTTATGGAGGTAGAAGTATTAGTTCGATATCTTTGACTGTAATTTTTTTTATCTTGTATAAGTATGCAACACATCTAGGAGCTTAAATTTTTCCCCCC